>CATIWK010488726.1:0-24285 GCA_949634005.1 Mallotus japonicus
AGAGGACTCGTTGAAGCTGCAAGATGAAAAAAATGAATTTTTGGAGAACAAGATTATGAATAAGGCAGATGAAGTGCGTAATCTACTGTGGGAAATTGACAATTTGAATGAATCAAAGGCAATTATTGAATTGGAGAACAAAAGGTTGTTGAGGGAGAATGCCGAATTGAAAGCTCAAATTAGTGCTACTGAAAGGAAAGCAACAGTTAATAAGATGGTCTTTATTGGGATTTTTATTGTGTTTATGATTTCTACCCTACAGAGCTTGAAATTTGAGAGGCATAATACCTTTTTGTATTTGCCTTAGGATCTGTATAAGATAATGAGCTTCAATGAGATGTTTTATGTTGAAAATTGTATGTTGTAATGCTAAAATTCTGTGTATATTTGCATCAGATATATTAAAGCGTTGTTAATTTAGCACTAAAGGTCCCATATTAATTGACAATAAATCTATGGCTTATATTTAGTTAGTAGAGAACTATAATAAAATTTGCAAACAATAACCATCATCAGTTAAATGTTAAGAGTGAGCAAAAAATAAGTAAATATTCATTAACTGCATAAAAGGCATTTGAAATGCCAGAAAATTAAAAATTAGCCTGTGATAAATATCTGTTGACAAAATAAAGAGACTAATAGGCATTTCACAGGCATCCAACCTACTGCATATATGCACTTTGAAATGCCCTACTTAACACTTTGAGTATGCTATCCAAAAATGCAAATGAAATTCCTAAATTAGAAGTAAGCTATCATCCTAAAGGCATTTGTAATGCCTAAATTACAAGTAAGCTACCCCAAAAAGGCATTTGTAATTCAGCCTATCTTATAAGATTAATATCCAAAAAGTTACATGCCTACTTAATCAATTGACATATGTCACACATAATCATTCAACATTCGGCTGACTTAATTTCCCTTCCTTTGTCACTGAAGACCTTTGACTGGGGATGATATTATCTGCAACAGCTGCATTACATCCTGAAGCACCAATTGTATTCAAAGCAGTAATAGGAGGCCCTAGTTCTGTGGCTGCTGCAGGTGCAGACGTACCTCTAGTAACATAGGACACTTTCCTCTGTCCAAGCAACTTCATTTAAGCAAACAAATATAAGTTCAAATGTAGCAACAGAACACACATGAAAAAATTTAATGAAATTATACTTACTCTAATATACACATTCCCTGTCTCAGAGCAAACACGTAGCCCATATCCTTGTCTTGTCTGCAAAACAAAAATATGGCCAAATTAATAAATAAAAGCACTAGCAAACAAATGTTGTTATGCTCATTACATACCAAGTGTCTCTCCCTAAACTCATTTGCAACAGCTTCATTAAGCTGCCTTCCCGGTTTTCTAATCCTTGGCTGTGCATTTCTAGGAGTAGCCTTGGGATTTTTTTTTGCATTTGAATCATTTCCTTCCTTAGTACGTCTCCCACGTTTTCCCTACAATGAAAACATGATTAAATATCATATTATTCAAGCTTATGACAAATTGAACTAAAATTTGACACTTTACCTTTGGCAGCACATTATTTGATTGGTTTGTACCCTCAATTTGGGCCATCTGACAGGTTCTTTTATTGTGACCATATTGCAAACAAAGTTTACATTTCATCTTCAATCCTTTTTTTGGTAGCTTGTGTGGATTTTTGGGCTCCTCTTCAAGCCCTTTCTTTCTATTCAACTTGGGCCTACCAGGTGGCTTGACAAAAATTGGAGGGAGGATTGGAGCATCTGTGATTACAGGCCATTGGTTTGGGCCTTCTAATGGCACAATGCCATACTGATATGCTGCCAATAATTTTTCTTTAAAGTAGAATTGATCCATATATTTAATAGGGTCTTGTCTGAGATACTGCATAGTTGAAATTCCATGACAGCATGGCAGACCAGACAACTCCCAAGCCCTACAGCTATAACTCTTGCAAGGCAAATCAGCAATATATTGCTCATCAAAAAATGACACCTCAAATTTATCCCTAACAGCTGGCTTCACATAACAGTGTTTAGCCAAGGACTTGATTTTCTCCAATTTTTTTCTAATTCTAGGGTAAATGACATCTTTGGTTGCTTTTATCTCCCTAAAATTCTCAGTCATTCTAACCATGAGATGACACCTAATATCTTCCAACATGTCTATTATTGGCATTGTCCTTGATTTTACAAAATAGTCATTAAAAGTCTCACAAATGTTATTATCAATTGTATCAGATTTTACCCAAGTACCAATAAAAGAACGACAAAATACATGAGGATTCTTACTAATGAAATGCTCATATGCCTCAACTGATTCATCCTTCAAGTCTTGAAGAGCAGAGTGGTACTGTGACTCACATGTGCTTTTGGCTGCATCCCAAAAGAGCTTTTGTACTTTGGTCTATTGAACTTTTTCTTCCAATTATCATAAATATGGCGAGCACAATTTCTATGCTCGGCATGAGGAGCTAACTTTTGCAAAGCATTAGTAAGGCCCTGAAAAAAAAAATAAATAACAAAGAAAATTTAAAGCATAATAATGGCAGTACAAATAAAAATTAATGTATCAGTCCTGCAAACAACCAAATATAGTACCTTTTGTTGGTCACTAATGAATGCCCAACCGAAGCCATCAATTACTCCTAACTCTTCAAAAAGTATTTAAAAAAACCAAGTCCATGTTTCTTCATTTTCACGCTCAACCACGGCCCAAGCAACAGGATACATCTTGTTGTTTGCATCCTTAGCAACAGCAGACAAAAGTGCCCCACCAAGTACTATCTTCAAAAAAGCTCCATCAAACCCTATAATGCTTCTACAATATTCAACAAATCCTCACCTTAAAGCACTAAATCCAATATACAGTCTTTTGAAAATAATCTTTCCTTCAGCATCCAAATCTGTCTTCAACTCAAATCTCCCTTCTTTGTCAGCGATCTTCATTTGAGCAATGTATGATCTGAGCTTAGCATAATGTTGCTCAAAAGAACCTCTTATTTTATTGAGAGCTTTCCACTTAGCTCTATAACAGGTCATCAAATTCACCTTGATATTATACTTCTCCTTGATTTCATTCTGAATATCCATAACTAGATATTTAGGATTCCTTTTGAACACTTTCAAATACTCCATTACAAGCCATTCAACCATTGCTTGCCTATTTGTAGGCTCCCTGCTGCAGGTATGTTCACCTATGAAGGTCTTTATAACAAAAGTTTCTTCATCTTGCATTTTACTGCCATAGCACTTCCAAGGGCAACTATCAGAACACCTAGCATCTAACTTCCCGCCTCCACTCCTTACCCATCTGATATTGTGTCCATTAAAGGTTGCATATTTCTGTAGTGCAGCTTTACATTCTGTAGCATCTTTGAACCTTAAACCAATTTGCAGATTTAGATTTTTATGGTTACAGTTAGGAGCATAAACAAGAGGTTTAACCCTTCTTTTTCTTTGTGGACTCAAATCACCCTCCTCACTGCTAATAGGGGTCTGAACTGATTCATCAGATGAAAGATAATCACTTTTGTAGCTATCATCATCGTTCTCATGATTATTGACAGATTTTAAGCATGTTACTCTATTCTCTGCAGTTGGTTGAACATCTCTTCTTGCTTTCTTTCTATTTGTCTTCCTGAACACCTTTTTATATACTGTTGATACCCAATCTGCGTCACCACTTGCAAACTGATACAGCCTCTCCCATTTCAATTTTCTTCTCGCTTCCATATGTTCTTCATCATCAGAGGTGAAATCATCATCACCCATTCCATCATCAGTTTCACTAACTCCCGAAGGCTCATAATCAGGATCTTCACTTTCACTCCCACTTAATACTTTTTCAGCAACATTTGCATCATCTACATGGACATCACCTCCTATTGCCGAAGCCTCGTCATCTTCATAATGAGCAACATTTATATTCTCTTCATTCACATCAGCATTTTCACCTTCAAACTCGACTATTGGTATAGGTTTCACATACACAGCTACAATACCATCCTTAATACACTTTAGCATTTCCATTACCCCTTTATCGTCAGTCACATTCTCAAATTCACCACCGTTAGGTTTCAAAAATCCAAGCTTTATTATACTCGAACACCTAGAATTTTGCACAAACCCTTCAATATCAAAGAAACCTATTCTATCTGGATCAAGGTCTTCAAGAACAACCATTTCCCCACCAACATACTCCTCCCCCATTTGAGTGTTGACAAATACACCTCCATGGTGGAGATGTATTGTAAATAAATCCATTCTGCATGTACAAATTAAAAAATAAAAAAATGAATTTTTTATTTCCAAAACCCTATACATCAATTAAAAAATTGAAAACACCCATATCTTTTTCATAAACAAACAATGGGAGACAATGAAAATTAGTAATTTCACTAATTTTTTATTATAAAGTGATTACCCACATAAATTTGTAAACCCTAGAAGACAAAAGTAAAAATTGACAACATACCTTTTTCGAATCTTCTGAATGATAAAGATGTCCCTTTCTTCAATATTCACATCTACAAAAGCAAGATTCTTCAGCTTGAGTCAGTACTGATAGTGATCTTCACTATTTATAGGTTCTCATCAATATCGCTTTCAAGAGAAAGAAGATGGTTTGTGACGAGAAAAAAAGAACGCAGCGTTTTGATGGTTTCAGTCCTAGTTCAAAACGCTGCGTTTTGACTTGGATGATGAGTCAGAAAATTTTTTTTTTTCAAATATTTTATTACAGGTTAAATTGTTCCCGCGCCACATCAGTAAAAAAGAGCCAAAATCCACCGGAAAAGTGATTTTGTTAAAAATATAAAAGTACGATACCATTTTTTAAAAAGTTAAAAGAATGTGCTAAACTTGTTAAAAGTGTGAAAGTTCAGGATTTTTTAGGTAATTAAGCCATTAAAATATGTGAAACTTTCTACAATATTATTAGATCATCAAATTCTTAGCTAGTAAAAAGAAACAACAATAATAATAAAATAACAAAAATAAGATTAATTTTTTATTCATGCCAATTGACTGTCAAGATTAACTAGATGTAGGTAGTTGTATTCCATTTAGCCTTCCAAAGCAAAGTTATATGAGATTCCAACATGCAGTGAGCTATATTTTTAATAAGGTTAATTTCGTAAAAACAAAACAATTGTAGTGAGCAAAAGCTAGGATTTGGAACTTTTTGAATCAGCAGTTGACTGACTCCCAATCAGTTATCAGCTGCTAATTTTAAAAATCTGCCAAACACATTTTGATCAACTTTTTAATAACAAATCTCTAACGGCTGCTCCAAAAAGTTAAACTAAACATCCTTTAATATGATATTTTTTTATTTTTTATGTACCATTAACTGCACATTTGCTTTTTCTATTAGTATTAATATGGGAGCAATAATCTTCTGTAAAGCACTTATTCTTTTAGGCTGATTAGACCAGGGATAGGTTTTCTTTTTATTTTTCAGAGTACTAAAAAAATCAAGTTTTCTTCTTCTTAATTAGTAAATATTTATACTCATTCATAATCCTTCAAAAATATTTTAAAGGTTTATTGATATTAAAAATAATAATATTTACAATTTATCGTAAATTTATTTTAACATTTAAAATTTGATAAAATTATTCTAATTTTATTAATTGTTTATAATTTTAACACAATGTATCATTTTTTTTTTTTTTTTGACACTGGGGGGGGTTGGGGATTTGAACCCCTCCCCTAGGATACCTCCCCCGTGGATGGGAACCATCCCATCCCTAGGCGGGGAGGTAACACAATGTATCATTTAGTTAAACGTAATAAAAATATGTAATATGTTATATGAGGTGGCTGTTTTATAAAATAGCCACAAGAATGATTTTATTATTAATTTTTACTAAAGTATAAATTATATTAAAATTATAAATATTTATCAAACTATAATATTTTTTATTAAATTCTAAAAATTAAAATAAATTTACAACAAATTGTAAACAATTTTTTTGGTCTATTATATTTGGTTATTGTACTTTGTCTCCATACATGTATATATTGTTACATACAGTGATCAATACATAACTAAGTCATTACTGCTCATCTCTATTCCTAAGTTGGTATAAGAGCAATTCACCATAGCTAACAATTCCAACTCAAGCTCATCGTCTTCTTCCACATCTTCTTATATCTCTCCCTCTTCAACCATTCAAATACCTCCATTGATTCCCCTCACATCCACAACCACTTCAGCTCCTACACATGTTCAATAAATTAACCTTTTCCATCAAACTTAATTCAAAAAAGTATCTTCCATGGAAACTTCAATTCCAACCTCTTCTCAACTTTTATAATTTTCATGAAATCCTTGATGGTTCAAAACCTCAACCACCTAAAGAAATTCAAAATCCCACTTCTCAAATGATTGAGCTAAATCCTGCCTTCCTAACATGGTTCACCAAAGATCAACTTTTATTCTCGTGGCTCTTGTCCTCCATCTTTGAAGAAGTATACCCTCACTTGATTGGATTAAACTCAGCTGATGCTGTGTGGAAAGCCTTAGAAACTGCATATAGTATTATTAATAATGATCAGCGTACTCAATTGTACATAGAACTACACAATCTGAAGACGGATGATAAGTCAGTTTTGGAATATCTATTTCAAGCCAAGAATATTGCAGATTCACTCACTTAGCCGGAAAATCAATTTCACCAGCCAAACTCAATGCCATAATTTACCTGTAATTAGGTGCTTATTTTAATGGTGCTATTGGTGCATTGCAACAGCGGGCGGAGCCTCCCTCCTTCAATGATCTTCGTGGACAACTTGTGTCTTATGAACTCCTTCTAAAAGCACAGTCCTCTCCTTCTCTGTTAGCTCATGTTGCGTAGTCCTCTTCTCCATTAGCTCATGTTGCACATACCACAACGTAGTTTGGAAGAGGACGAGATTGACGTGGTTCCTTTTCAGTTAGTGGTGGCTCTTCCTTTTCTAATCGAAATTCTGGGATTTCCTGTCAACTCTGTGGGTACAGAAATCATATTACTATTGATTGCCGGCATCATTTTGATAATAACATAAAATCCCACTCTGCATTCAACTTTTTATTTACTCAGTATAATGATTTCTGCAATATTGTTGTCTCTTCATCAGATTACCGTCCTATCCGGGGCTCTTTTTCACCACCATAAGCCAATATGTCTTTACTTGGACCACCTTCGTCCTCCACAACATCGTCTAAATGGTACCTAGACACCAGAGCTAGTCACCATATCACTATGGACCTTGCTGCTCTTAGTCTTGCCGATGAATACAAAGGTACACATAAGGTCACTGTTGGTAATGGCTCTTGTTTAAACATTTCTCATGTTGGTTCTACAACCCTACCCTCAACAACCAAGCCTTTAATTCTTAAAAATGTACTGTATGTTCCTCAAATAACTAAACCATTATTATCTATTAAAAAACTTTGCACTGATAATAATTGTTTTATTGAATTTCATCCTAACCACTATTTTGTTAAGGATCAACATACCAAGAATACCCTGCTCTAAGGAATGAGTGAATTGGGTTTATATAAGCTGCAACCTACCATTTGCCAACGCTCTCCACAAATTGCTGCATACTTTGCCAATTTGGAAATATGGCATGCGCGGATGGGCCATCCAAATGCCTCAGTCATTTGTCATCTTCTTGCTCAGTTTAGATTACCTTGTTCTACCAAATTCAGTTCTTTGTCAAATTTTCATGCTTGCCAACTTGGAAAATTACATCGTAGTTCTTCACCTTCAACGAATAATCGTAGTTCCTCTCCTTTAGAATTAATTCATTCCAATGTTTGGGGACAACTCCCATTTGTTCCTCTAATGGAGATAAATATTTTGTTATTTTTATTAATGATTTCTCTTTATTAACTTGGTTCTATCCCATTAAAAATACAAACCCTTATTTAAGCATTTTGAACAACCTGGAGTGTTTCATCGACTAGCATGCCCTCATACACATGAACAAAATGGCACCACTGATCGAAAAATATATCATATTGTTGATATTGCTCTGACTTTATTAGGCCATTCTAGTGCACTTTTCAAATATTAGCATTATGCCTTTGAAACTGCAATTTATTTAATTAATCACATGCCCACAAAGTCTCTTACCAATAAAATTCCTTTCCAAATTCTTTTTCAAAAATTCCAGATCATTATTTTCTAAGAATTTTTGGGTGTGCAGTCTATCCACTTTTACGTCCATATAATAAAAATAAATTTTCCTTTCGTACCAAACAATGCATTTTTCTAGAGTATTCTGCTCATTATCATGGTTATAGGTGTCTTGATTTGGATTATGGTAAAATTTATATGGCCCGACATGTTAAATTTAATGAAACCCAATTCCCTTTCACCAAACTAACCCAAACATACTCATCGAATCCTACCACTACTCCTTGGTTGTAGCTTACACTTCTAGTGTCCCAATTCACATGTTTTAAGGAGTCCTCTTCAGGTATGTCTCGTTCCTTAATAACTTCTACCCACTCCCTTTCCAACTCTAACTCATCTTCTTCTAACCAACCTTTATCCTCTCCACCTTCTATCTCTTCTTCACATAAACATAACACTTCTTATCAAGTTTTCAATCCTGATGGAATTCAATTAGTTGTTGATTTACCTTTATCTTCTCCTCCAACCCAACCATCTGAGCCTAATAATTCCCGCCAACATCCTATACAGCTACATCCTACTACTCTCACCAAAACTCACCACTATACTAATATTGCCCGCACTTCATCTTCCTTCACATCTTCTCATATACCTTCGATCCCTTCTAAGCCACCTTCTACTGAGCCAACCACCGTTAAATAAGCCATTAAACACCGACAATAGCAAGATGCTATGTACCATGAGCTTCAAGCTTTTTATCGTACCGACACATGGGTACTTACTGCACCTCCATTGCATGCTAATATAGTGGGTAATCGATGGGTTTACAAGATAAAATGGAATGCAGATGGTAGTATTGAGCGATACAAAGCTCGCTTAGTGGCAAAATGATATATACAAGAACATGGTTTGGATTACAATGACACCTTCAATCCTATGGTCAAACCTATAACTATTCGCACTGTGCTTTCTATTGCAGTTTCTCGTGGTGAGGCTCTAAGGCAACTTGATGTTAGTAAGGCCTTTTTATATAGTGATCTTCATGAAGCTGTCTATATGGCTCAACTATAAGATTTTATTGATGCTTAATATCCTCTATGTAAATTGTGTAAATCCTTGTATGGTTTGAAGCAAGCACCACGTGCCTGGTTTCAAAAACTCAGCACTTTTCTTCAGTCCATTAGGTTTAAGGGTTCTCATGCGGATTCATCATTGTTTATTTTCTCTAACGGTTCTCACACTTATTTTCTTCTTATCTATGTGGATGATATTGTCCTTACATGCAGCTCTCATGAATTTGTTCAATTAATACTTAATCGCCTATCGGCAGCCTTTTCACTATGTGATCTTGGCAAATTAATTTTTTTTCTCGGCATAGAAGTTCTACCTCACTCTCAGGGTATTTTTTTATCACAACATTGTTACATTAGTGATCTTTTTCAAATGATGAATATGCAGTCCTACAAATCTCTTTCCACTCCCATGGTCGTTGATGCTCCATTGCGCAAGAATGATTCCAATCTTTTATCCTTAACTGATGCTACCAAGTTTCACCAATGTTGTGGCTCATTACAATACATCACTTTTATAAGGTCGGATTTGACCTTTGTAGTAAACAAACTCACTCAATTTATGCATAGTCCAACACACAAACATATGCAGGCCATAAAGCGTCTACTTTGATACTTGTAAGGCACTATCTCATCTAGTTTGCTAATTTCCAAGTCTGATACTTCGCAACTGGTGACCTTTACTGATGCGGACTAGGCAGGTTCAATTGATGACCAATGCTCCACCAGTGGTTATCTGATCTATTTGGGTAAAAACCTCATATCCTAAAACTCTAAAAAATAGACTATAGTCGTACGTTCATCAATAGAATATGAGTTCAAATCAGTGGCAAATGTGGCGGTTGAATTACGATGGCTAGTTTGGTTATTATCTGAACTTGGCGTTCATTCCACAAGCATTCCTTATATCTGGTACGACAAATTGGGGGTTGTTTTTATGTTTTCCAATGTTTCCTTCCATGCTCGGATAAGACATGTTAAGGTGGACTTTTATTTCGTACGTGAACAGGTTGCCCGTAAGCAACTCACAGTCGGTTCAATTCATTCTAAAGATCAACTGGCTGATGTCATAACTAAACCCTTGTCCTAATCACTTTTTGCTGTCATTTTTTATAAGCTTCGGTTATTTACTCGGTAACCTTTCGCTTATGGGGGGGTATTAAAGATATATAGTCATTGTTTAGTTAAAGACTCTTACATCTGTTATATTTGGTTATTGTACTTTATCTCCACACATGTATATATTGTTACATACAGTGATCAATACATAATTAAGTCATTACTACTCATCTCTATTCCTAAGTCTCATAGTTTTGTTCGGAAGTGATGCTTAAAATATTTGAATTAAAGATTTTTAAGCTACAAAAAGCCGTTAATTGTTTATGCTAGAGACAAAACACACTTGCAAAAGTATTTACCATTAACTACACTTTTTTAAAAAAAAATATTGGAGCAATAATCTTCATTCTTTTAACGTAAGCTTCTTACCTATATTAGGTGTATTAGGTGTATTATACCTGATAATGAAATTTATGAAACATCATAGAAGTGATTTTATATCTTACCAATAAAAATGATACATATATTTTTATATTACAAATCTCACAAATTATCCTTAAAAATATATTTTATATTTTTATATTAAAAGTTCCAAGTTACACCAAACTCTCCTGCAAGAAGTACACCTAATATATATATATAACAACCAATAAACTCCTGTTGCCAAGCTCAGAAGCTCGATCTGTCCAGAAGTGTCAAGCATTTGTTGAATAGCTATCTACCAATTTACAAATGTTTGAAAACCTATCTCATTAGGGACTTTTTTTTTTTTTGCCAACTCAATGTATGCCATGTGCATATATCATATCCTTATTCACCAAAAAACATATCATATCCTTTCTTCATTTATTATTATTGGAACAGTACTCTTCTGCAAGGCACTTTCTTATTTTGGTTAGAGGAAAAGCTGAGTGGTTCTTGTTAATTAGTACGGTATTCTTATGAAGGAAAAAAAAAAGCAAGTTGACACTATATATTATTCCGGCAAGATGTACACATGCATGGAATGCTATTATTTTGGTTTAGATCAAATACTAATGAGATCAAAATGTAAAATTTGATCTTAAAACAAAAAAAACCTGCTCAAACAACAATTTTTTGGATTGATAATAGGAACCAGGAATGAAAGAATAAAGGGTGTGGGAAAATATTTGGTGATATTTTTTTTTTTTTGGGTCTAAACCATCAGCATTCAGAGTTAGTGAACTTAATTAACTCAGTTTGATAGACAGTACCATAAAGACGGTAAAAATTTTCTGACTATTAATTTAACGTCACTATATATATCATGACTCAAATCTAAAATATCAGTTAAATAAGAAAAATTTCTGCCAACTATTCAACAGTTATTGGCATATTTTTTATTAATTAATAACTGATGGATTTTATAAACATAACAAAGATAGTTAAGGAACAATGCAAGTGCTCATTATCTGTAAAACTTATTGCTGTTATGTTACTTGTTAATCTTGGATTAGGCAAAAATAAGAAATCATGATCTAATGTGCTCTAACAGTGTTAACACAAATTCCTTGTCCTGAAATTAGAAACAAGAAAAATAGTAACAAATATCAATTTTGAACTTTATTAAAAATAAAGAATGGGGGTACAATCTCTAGTGTAAATTTCTACAAATGTAGAAATTAAATCCTTTGATGCTTTCCTTCATTGATGATGAATTAAGGGGCGCGAAAGGCTTGTTATTGAATTCATTGAAGAAAATCTCCTTTGATTTTAGTGAAGAAGATGGGTTGAATCCGCAAAGAGTGATGAACACCGTTTGAAGACTTGTTCTTGAAGATTTGAAGACTTGAACACCTTTTAACTTGTAGATGTAGAAGCCTTGATGATTTGATTTGATTTTTCTTCACACTTGGAGAGAATTTTGCAGAGCTTTGCTTGTTGCTTTGATTACAGAATTTCGGCAACTTGAGACTTTAATCTTCTATATTCCCAAATGAACCACAAACACTCCTATTTATAGAGAATTTGAGAAGGTGTATCTATGATGCATTTCTTTGTAGAGAAAGAATATATTTTTTCTACTTAATTAGAAAATAATATATTCTCTTTGTATTTTAGGCAAAAATATATTTTCTTTGACTCTTGCCTTTTACAAAAAATATATATATTCTCTATATATTTTTTATATTTTGCCTTATATAGAGAATAATATATTCTTTGTATCTTTTTATTTGGCAATTGATATATTAAATATTACTGGACTTTATTTGATTAATTAATTTAAAATTAATTATCAAATAATTTTGCTAGCCCAATTGAAATAAAACCAAAATTTGTTAATGGTTTCAAAAATTTATATTAATAAAAGATAATATTCTGCCTACTCTTGACTTCAATGATCTAAAAACATGTATTGACTGTTGTAGATGAAAACTAACCAAGATAAAGGAAAAGGGATCTACGCGTAGCTCAAATCTGTTGGAAGTTATCCATGCAAATATAAGTGGACCCTATTCACCTACGATGTGTAACAATAAATATTTTATAACATTCATTGATGACTTTTCTCAATATGGGTATTTATTCTTAATTAAAGAAAAGTTAAAGGCTCTTGACAAGTTCAAGATCTTTAAGAGAGAAGTTGAGAAAGAGTTGGGAAAAGTAATCAAGAGTGTGAGATTTGATAGAGGTGGTGAGTATTATGGCAAACAAAGTGTAAGTGGACAGGCTAAAGGTCCATTTTCCAAATACTTGGAAGAATGTGGAATAGTTGCTCAGTTGACTATGCCAGGTACCCCTGAACAGAATGGTGTGGCCGAAAGGCGGAATCGTACCGTTATGGATATGATGAGAAGTATGATATCCAGAACTAATCTACCAGACTATCTCTGGGGTGAAGCTATTAAGACTGCACTGTACATTCTTAATAAAGTTCCTAGTAAGTCTCTTGTAAAAATACCATTTGAGTTATGGACTGGAAGAAAACCTAGCCTAAATCATTTTTGAGTTCGGGGATGTCCTTCAGAAGTGTGCTTATATAATCCAACTGAAAGAAAAATGCAATCAAGATCTACTCGTTGCTATTTTGTGGGATACCCAGATCATTCTAAAGGTTACAAATTTTACTATAATGAAGAAGGTTCTAGAATTGTGGAATCTCAAACTGCTAAGTTTCTGGAAATGGTTGTATATGAGGATGTGCATCATAAAAAGGCTAGTAGTGAGGAGCAGCAAACCAAAATTATGTATGTTCCTATGTCTATACAGAAAGAGACATTAGGGCTTGTACCTATAGTGGCTCCTACAGCTCCTATAATAGAGGAACAAGCATAAGGTGCTTCAGCACCACCCTCATCTTAAGAAATTACTGCTGAAGTTCCTCTTAGGAGATCTACTAGGACAAGGAGGTCTGCTATATCCTCTGGCTATATGGTTTATTTAGGAGACGCTGACTATGACATTGGTCATGTTCAAGATCTAGAAACTTATGAGGAAGCTATTATAGGGCCTTAATCTGATATGTGGAAAGATGCAATGATAGATGAAATGCGTTCTATGGATTATAATAAAGTGTGGGAGCTTATTGAATTTCCTGAAGGTTGTAAATGCATTGGATGTAAATGGATTTATAAAACCAAAAAGGACTCCAAGGGAAACATAAAGTTGTTTAAGGCTAAATTAGTTGCAAAAGGATGCACTCAAAGGGGAGGAATTGATTATAATGAAACTTTTTCTCCCATATCTTCTAAAGATACTTTTAGAGTGATCATGGCACTAGTAGCTCATTTTGATTTAGAGTTACATCAAATGGATGTAAAAACCGCATTCTTAAATGAAGAATTGAATTAAGAGGTCTATATGGTTCAACCAAAAGGGTTTTGTAAAGATGGTAAAAACCTAGTATGTAGGCTCAAAAAGTCTATTTATGGCCTCAAACAAGCCTCCTGACAGTGGTACCTAAAATTTGATAATATAAATCTTCTATGGGTTTTGTCGAAAACAAGGTTGATAGATGCATATATCTCAAAATCATTGGGAGTAAATTTATCTTTCTCATACTATATGTTGATGACATTTTACTTGCAAGTAATGATTTGGGCACGTTGCATGAAGTAAAACAATTATTGTTAAGTCATTTTGAAATGAAAGATCTTAGAAATGCATCTTTGGTACTCAGAATTGAAATCCATTGAGATATGTCTCAAAACTTATTGGGTCTTTCGCAAATATCATATATAAAACGAATGTTGAAAAAGTATCACATAAGTGGTTGCAGATCATGTGATGTGCCTATTACTAAAGGTGAAAAATTAAGCTTGGCACAATGTTGTAAAAATGAAATTGAGAAAGAATCCATGAAGACAGTACCCATATGCAAATGTTGTTGGAAGTCTAATGTATGCTCAAGTATGCATTAGACCAGACATTGCATATGTTGTTGGCATCTTGGGACGATATTATCGAATCCTGGTAGAGGTCATTAGCTAGTTGCTAAAAGAGTTTTGAGATATTTAAAGGGGATAAAAAACTACATGTTAACATACAGAAAAGTTGAGAGTCTTGAACTAGTAGGGTTTATGGACTCTGACTTTGCTAGTTGCCTAGACGATAGAAAATCTACATCATGCTACATTTTTATGTTTGCTGGTGGAGCAGTGTCTTGGAAAAGTGTCAAACAGACATTAATAACCTCTTCCACGATGCATGCTGAATTTGTAGCAGGTTATAGAGCAGCTATTCAAGCAACTTGGCTACAAAATCTCATTAGTGAAATGTCAATTATTGATTCTGTCACTAGACCCATACTGTTATATTGTAACAATTTGGCAGCCGTGTTATTTGCAAAAAATAACAAAACATCTCAGGGTCTAAACATATGGAAATAAAATATTTGACCAAGAAAGAGCTTGTAAAGAAAGGTGACGTTACTGTACAGCATATTAGTACGGAAGATATGGTTGTCGATCCTTTAACAAAGGAACTTCGTCCTAATGTGTATTAAAAACATGTATTATCTATGGGTTTGACTAAGTTTCATGATACCCTTAGTTAGTGGGAGGTCTAATAGCTCTACATTTAGTTATAAAGTATGTATATATACATATGTATATATGTTTGATGTACTTGATGACTTCAAATAATAAAGAAATATTTCCTATTTTAACGCATCAAGATAAAGGTATTGTTAAATAAAGACTTAGAATTTGTGTTAATCTTAAGCAAGTGGCTATGGGGCATAAATGTTAGTAGCCAAATTTGTATGTCATTAAAATGTATAAAGTTTATCTCGAGATATTAAAGTTGTTATAGTGACATACAAACCTAAAGATGATTTCTGATGCATGCTTGTGCTGCATAAGGATAAGAAATCATTGACTGACAAGATAAGTAACATATATCTATTAAATTTTGTGAATGTGTTATCATGTCTTGCCACACTTCCACTTAGTGTTCATATGAATAGAATTTTTTGATATGTGTGATCGTGGAAGGTTCTATATTACTTTATGATGTAGTTTCCGTTGTGGTTCCATATCAGAAATTCTATTAGACAGAACAGTGCTCTAAAGTCATCTTTATATAAACAAAGATGGATATCCTTAAAGTTTAAATTTTGTTGTAAAAATTACAATTAATATCGCCCAAGTAGAGAGTGTAGAAAAATTTAATAATGGGCTATATTAACTGTGGGTTTTATAACAAGATACTTTGTTTAATTGGGTTGGACTTTAATCAATGATAAGGTGGGCATGCTCTCTTCAATGTGGGTCATGGACTTATGATGGTAATGGCCCATGGACTCACAAAATTGGTTAAGTCTCTTCTTCCCTTCCTTGGTTTTTACACAGACAATGTTTTCTTCTTAGTTAAGGAGAAGAACATGCTGTGAACTTAGACACTATCTAGAGAGCAAAGGAAGAAGGAAGAAGAAGTACTTGGCTGAAATAAAAATCTCATCATGGATCCCAAAACAAGTTTTTATCTTCAATCAAAATATGTGTTCTTTATTCATGAATTGTTTTCTTTATGCAAGTACTTGAATTATAATTCTTTTATGAGATTGAATTTGTAAAGTTTGATGCTTGCAACATAGAGGAAAGCTAACAACTGGCACCAAGATCCACTGTTAATCTAACAGGAACAAGAGGAGTTCTTTGGTAGATTTTGGTGATATATTGGTTAGTGCATTTGTCCTTAATGACAGGAAGTACAAGAGCTGTTGGACGAGGGAGTGTTTTAGATGTGGATGGAGATGGAGAAATGAAGAAGAGAAGTAAAGATAGGAGGAGGATGAGGAAACAATCAAAGCAGGAAGACATGGTTTTTCCAGTAGATCTGGAAGGAAGTAGCTGAAAGAAGGAATTTATAGAAAAATTTTCACCCAGTTTGATGTATTAAAATATTTTAAAATATGTCGAATCAGATTAATCAGAGTCTAGTGAATTCTGAATATTGGTGGTTCAGAGCAAAAAAAAATATATATTTGAAAAGATGCCAATAACAGTTGAAATATTTATTATAGGACAATGATACATGTCGCTACTAATGACATGAATAGTGTTGTCAATGATACTAAAAAACAAAATTTTTTTAATTAAAATTATATGTTTGGGCCTATATATAGGGAGGCTGGCCAATTAAAGATTGATGGCATAAAAGGAATTTCTCTCTCCATTGACATGCTATTCATGTCGTTGCTAATTATATAAATCATTATCCTTTATTATATTACATTAAAGATAAGTATGTATAGTGTGTTACTACCAGCGACATATTATTATAATATTGTCGTCTCATATTAAAGATTAC
This sequence comes from Mallotus japonicus, assembly GCA_949634005.1. NCBI lineage: Eukaryota > Viridiplantae > Streptophyta > Magnoliopsida > Malpighiales > Euphorbiaceae > Mallotus > Mallotus japonicus. The sequence goes on from CATIWK010488726.1 coordinate 17,015, forward strand.
AAAATAAAATATAAAGATGTTTAAATCATGTTATAACGGATTTACCCAATTCCCTTTAAGTTTTTAATTAAATTATATCTATTTAATCAATTATCTAATTAAAATGGAAGTTTTTAGACTATTATATATAACTTTTTTTATATTATTAAACAAATAGGAGACAGAATTATAATTTGATAAAAAGAATTTTATTTTTAATGACTATACATTGTTAGGAATTGATTATGCAACTCAAGCATCCAATGCTAAGTTAGGTAAATTTCAAAAATTTACATTACATAATCTTTGATCTAATCAAGTAATCCAATCCCTAGGATCCAAATTGCAATTAACACATAACCAATCAACATATCATCACAAACACAAGAAATCATCAATCTAAGATTACTAAGCTTTAAGAAACTTACTAGTTTTCTTAGTTTGATGATGACCTCAAGTATTCTACTACAATGGTATGTCCTTCTTGATTCAACACTTGAATCAACTCTTCTAGTCTCCCAAATATGAGACCTCTAGCTTGAAACACCAAGCTTGAACAAACCTCCTTCTTGTTCTTGATCAAATAAAGCAAAAGACCTCTCTACTTTGACCTTTCAAGCTTGCACTCTCACTTGATCTCTACAAGAGCTTCCTTAAGGTTAATTGTTTGTTTATTTGCTTCTTTTTCTTTCTTATAGATGGTCTCCACATTTTTGGCTCTACCAAACCTCCAATTAATGTCTAAAACACTTTTAGATACAATTGGTCAAGAGAAGAGCTTAGTGGAATATGACATCACCCTAGTCCCACATGTTATGATTAATTAACAAGTATATAATATACTAATATCATTAGTGGAGGATGTAGAGAATTACAAGAATCTCTACATCATCATTAACTCATATATATATGTTAATTAATTTCTTTATTAATATTTGATTTAATGAAAAATCAAATATATATCAAATAATGGACATGGGCTATAGCAATGGGTCAACTCTTGACCCAAGGCCCATTCCATTATAACAAGTGGACTTGAACAATACATATGGGCTTTGTCATTTAATTGGTTTAATCTCTAGCCCAAAACACATTTAGGCCATTAATCTAATTAATTCAGAAACAAACATATATCCCTTATTAATTTAATATCTCAATTAATATCTCATATTAATTAAGCATAAATTTATAATAAAACCTTTCAATGAAATTAGATTTCATAATATGCTAGAATCATTGCATTAAGCATAAATCCAATTTCATCAATCTCAATTAATTGATTAAATTCTTTAACCAATAATTAGATTGATATAGTTAGAGATTTGTTTAAACCTTTTAGGTGTGACTTGCTAGGTCCATGTCTAATTGGCAATGAGAACATAATGTCAACTCTTGACATTATTTGAAACTCCTTTCAAGTCTAAATGTAAAAATCTCAATTATTCACATTTAGTTCTCATAAGTTGTGAGTGACCCCTAGCATCGATATCACAACTACCCAATTAGATATGAATATATTTATTAATTCACATGAACCTTTTTATCATAATTACAGTGCACTAAAGTCCCTTCATTAGAAGATCCCGACATAGCCTAGAGTCAAGGATTAGTCAAACTCTAATAGCTATATCACTTAAGCTCATCTCAAGTTCTATTCTTAATAAAACATAACAAATACTATAAACTCTTTCTAGTACTGAAACTTTTTCAGACTATTATGTTTGTCCGGGCCAGGAACTCATTCATCAATAAAATACTTAGATAGCTCTGGATCTTATCTCGGTTCACTCCAGGTAATGAATTCCATCTTGGTCGAACACTTATCCCTATATTTAAGTAACTAGAGCCACCATATGCCATATACCCATGTGTGGTTAACACAAGTATGTAAGCGGTAGCAAACTCTAACTCCTCAAATGTGGATAACCATGTCACCTCAAGTCAAAGGACTATATGCACCATTATGACCTAGACTATGATTGTTGACTAGAAGTGAATATCCATGCGATCATTAATCTAATGTCACTGTTCAATCCACCCATCCCATGAGTATCCACATGTCTATTTTGATATCTCATATCAAGTAGCATAAGACTCACTACCTCCCACTATTAGTATCACATACTAATCACGAAAAATAGACAGAGGTGATAGTCTAATTAATATTACCCAAATATTAATTATACGACTATGAACTATTTATAGCATATGTACTAAATAAATTTGTAACTTATAGTATCAACTCTTGATAATAAATTTATTTAACATAATGCTAAAGGGTAAATACTCAAATAAACAAACACTTTATTTAAATGAATATCTTATTGCCATTAGGGATAATTTACAATGTCATTTACATTACAAGAATGGCGCTAGGGCACATCTATGCTAACAATTGTTGCCCCAAAGAATGGTTTATTTATTCATTCCTTCGATCTCGGTTTCTTACGGATGCTAAAACAGCTCGTCCCTCTCATATTTTCTCATCCATTTGGTGTTCTATCAAAGCGTGTTATTTTGATCTTCAGCAAACTTATCAGTGGGTTACTGGTTATACCTCTTGCGTTCACTTTTGGAATGATAATTGGTTAGGCTATGTCATTGCGGATCATGTCGATATCCCTCTTTGGTTGCATCCTCGTCTTCAGGAAAAAGTTTCTGATGTCTTTGTCAATGGAAGTTGGAACCTCTCCTAAAATTTTAGAGCTTCTTTTCCATAGGTTTGTCATGATATTTTGTGCAACACTCATTTTTCTTCTCCTGAGGACTGTTTTGTTTACAGGGGTTCATCGGATGGTTTTCTTTCCTCTAAGGAAGCCTATAACTTGTACTGTTCTTCTTCTCCTAAAGTGGCTTGGGGAAAGGAGGTATGGAGACATTATTTACCTCCTTCCTGTTTCTTTACCTTGTGGCAAGCTCTTTTTAACAAGCTTCCCACCGATCAAATTTTATGCAATAAAGGGATTTCTTTGGTCTCTCATTGTCGGTTTTATGCTAATAATAAGGAAAATTTAGATCGTTTGTTCTCTCAATGCTCATATGCTACCACCATTTGGTCATCTTTGTGTAGCTTGTTTAATGTTCAGATTGATGTTTCGCAAGGTTTTCATCATTTATTTAATTCTGTTTGGAGGACTAGCTTTGCGTCTCAGTTACAAGTTCTTTGGAGAGTAGGGGTTGTCACTACCTTTTAGTTCCTTTGGAGAACTTGAAATCGCATCACTTTTCATGAGGACTTTTCTCCTATATCTTCAGCTATTTTTTGCATCTGTAGAGCTGTTAAGGACGCAGAAGTGTTCTGTTTTGGCCACATGTCATCTGCTCTCTCTGATTTACTCATTCTTTGCAGGTTTCGCATTGCTGCTATTCCCATAACCTGCTCCAGTTATTTTTTCAGTTTGTTGGCTTCCTCCGCCTCGGGGGTGGCTGAAGATTAATTCTAACGGAGTGGCTCGCGGTTCCCCTAGTACTTCTGCCGTCGGTGGTATCGTTAGAGATTGCTATGGACATTCTTTATTTTCTTTTGCTGTCCCCTTGGGTGTTCGTTTTACTTTTGAAGCTGGAATTCTAGTTGTCGTGTTTGCTGTTAATAATCTCTCTGCTTTTCCTTTGCTTCCAGTTTGGATAGAGAGTGATTCCATGCTTATTGTCAACCTGTTGAAACGTCGTTCCTCTGCTGTTCCGTGGTCTGTTTGCCATGAATGGGAAGCTTGTCTATCGTTGCTCCGCTCCAGGCAGGTTTATGTTTCTCACATTTTTCGTGAGGGTAATCAAATAGCAGATCGTCTCACTTCTATCGGCTTTTCATTGACTCAATTAACCTGGTGGCCTACCTTTCCTACTGAGTGTCACTCCTTTATGTTTAACGATGATATGGACTACTGTAACTATCGTTTTGCTTAGCTTTGTGTTTCTTAGGTCCTTTGGACCCTATTTTGAGTTTTCTTGTATTGACTTTTTTTTCTTTTAATAATATTTGAGGGGGGAGTCCAGCACATGAAGTAGATGGCCTTGGGGTGCTAGCCTAGCTAGGATGCCTTGGTTCATCCTTTTTCTCCCTTCCATTTTTATAAAAAAAAAATCTTCAAACTTTTCAAATGCATTGCTCCATATTAAAGCAGTAATTTTGATTCCCTAAAAAACAAATATGTAATTATATTAGTTAAATTCTCAAATTTCAACAAAAAAAAAAAAAAAGTAACATACTTTGAAAAGTATTGCCTTAGCATCAATTAAAGTTAATTTTTTTAATTGATGATTTTGAGAGACATTAACCAAAAAACATACGAATGAGCATGACTTTAATGGTAAATTGCTTTACCCCATCTTCAAGAGAATTAATTATAGAGATTTCACTATTGCTATTGATAGACATGTTGATCAAATTCTTGATGAAGTAAAAAAATAAAAATAAAAAACAAAAACTACAATGCAAGAATATACTTGAAATGACATTTCAATCCAATGAAAAATAAATAGAAGCAAAAAAATAACGATGCAAAAATTTACATTGAAACAAAGCCTTTATATAGAGAATTTTTTCATATTATAATTAGAATTAGAATTTAAAAAAATTCTAATTCCAATCGTATTAACTATAATATAAAATATAAATTACCCTAATTAGAAATGGAAATATATTTTCAATTGAATTAGAATTAATTTAAATTCTAATTAGAGAAATCTTGATAGAGCTGGTAAACAGTGACATGATTCAAAACTAAAACATGTCGCTTGCCTGATGCTCCATAAGTTCACTGGCTGTTTTTTTTTTTTTTTTTTTTTTTTTTTTTTGATATAAGTTCGCTGGCTGTTAAAATCCAAGGAAGCTAATTTTCTGCAACATAATGGTCACGTTGGCAACAATTTGTCAGCTAGCAGTGGTACAATAACAAATTAAATTAAAATCTTATCTGGAAAAAATTTATCTTGTCCAAAATTTTTTTTAAATATAAAGATAAAAGTTAACCTAATTAAAATAAAAACAACATACTTTTAATTAAAATAAAAAATTTTATATAGAGAATTTAAATTAAATTAAATTAAAAAATAAAAAATTTTATATAGAGAATTTAAATTTAATTAAAGTTAAAATTAATCTAATTAAAATAGAAAACATACTTTCAATTACAAATAAACTTTTATATAGAGAAGTTTAATTACATTTTAATTAATTTAATTTAATAATTAATATTTTCATGATTAATTATTTCATGAAATTTATTAATTTTGTTTTTAATTATTTACTTATTAAATTTAATATAGTAACACTTATAAAATTATGTTATCTAATTTGATTTATATTAGATAAAATGTAAGTAGACCTAATTAAAATATAAAAGTATATATTTTTAATAAAATTACTACTAAAATTTTAATTAATTTAATTTTGTTAAAAATAAAATCGAAGTAAACATAATAAAAATAGGAAACATACTTTCAATTGAATTACAATTATATGTTAATTAATTTCATTTTATTAGAAATAAAATAGAAATTAACCTAATTAGAATAGGAAATATACTTTCAATTATATTAGAATTACATTTTAATTTAATTTAATTTAATTTAATTTTGTTAGAGTTAAAATAGAAGTTAACCTAATTAAAATAAGAAACATACTTTCAATTATATTAAAATTTTATTTTAATTAATTTAATTTTTATTAAAAATAAAATAGAAGTTAACCTAATTAAAATAGGAATAGACTTTCAATCAAATTGAAATTATATTTAATTAATTTAATTTTACTTTTATCAGTAAACGAGTTAATTATCCAATTTTTATATAATAATGAGCGAAGAATTTTTTGTGATTTTGTCTGTCCCCCTTTGTATATGTGTGTGTGTATATATATATATATATATTAAAAATTGTTGTTTTCTTATGCTATCATATTTTTTTCTTAAACTCCTCAAACTTCATGCTGATGTGGAATGTCATTGAGCTGAACAAACTTCTTATGCTATCTTTTAGTAAGGTTACGAAAGTGATTCTCTATTTTCAATGTAGTTGTAAAATAAAGTTGGTGCATGCGAATATGAGATAGCTTTTCTCATTGTGAAGATGGATATAAAGGCCTCTATGCTTGTAAATGTGCTTTTTTTTTTATCCTACTACAACCAAGTTGCAAGTAATACCCTATTCGTAGCTATTTCATAAAGTACGTAGATGAACTTCAAATATTGTTATAATAATGATATTTTTATAGAATTATGGCTTTTACTCATAAAGCACAAAACTTCATTTCAAATATATTATTTATTGAATAAGAGTAAAAAGGAAAAAAATAATTGCTTGCGGTGAGCGTGGATCCTTCAGATCTTCAGTCTGACGCTCTCCCAACTGAGCTATCCCCGCGGATGCTTGATTTCTATCATTTTAACATGGTCTCGCACTCATTTGTCTCCATCAGCCGCCAAAATTTTGATGCCATTGAAATTGCACAATTTGCATGTGAAAACGCGTTGCAGAAGCCACACATGTAAAGCTTGAACTGCCCCAGTTGCTAGCTGATGTCAAGAAGAGACTTAAATAGAATCTTATTGCCAATCCAACCTACGACCTATATACGCATATTAGATATTGCTGTAAATTACTTGAAGTTGAAATCAAGACACATCTCTTCTTCTTGGCATGCATGTGGTAAATGTGACACATTGATAATTATTTTCCATGATTTCTTCGTTAAAAAGATTTTGCATATATTCTTTAAGACAACGACTAACGAGTAGCAGCTCAAAATGGATGTGATCACACATTATGTAACAGCGACATAGCTAGTTTCACAAAGGAACATTCATGTTTGTAAAATGGATACGTAATTCAATTCAATTCAAGATAGGGATGAGCTGTCTCCTCCCAGTTTGGATCGAACAAATTACATTCATCCATATGAATCATTTTATTTGATTCAAGTTTATGAGTCTATACTAAATCCTAGCCACCTCTTTTTCTTAGTTCTTAGGGGGCGATTGATTCGTACTCTGGAATCGGAATTGGAATGGGAAATGGAATGAAATTTTGAAAAAGGTGTTTGGTTTCACTATGAAATGGTAATGAGAATAAGAATCAAATATCATTTAATCACTAAAATTTCTTTTATGAAAAATATTTTTATAATTATTTTTTATATATAAAAATTAACATTATAATTATTTTTATATATTAAAAATTAATATTATAATTATGTATTGTAAAATATTTATTTATAAAAATTATTAAATTTTGATAATATTTTTTATTCAAACATTTAATGCATTTTTTTTTATTAATTTATATGTTTCATTTAT
>CATIWK010488764.1:0-11450 GCA_949634005.1 Mallotus japonicus
TATCAACTACAGACAGTTGAACAAAGTTACCATCAAAAACAAATATCCACTTCCGAGAATTGATGATTTGTTCGATCAGCTTCAAGGAGCTCAGTGTTTCTAAAAAATTGACTTGAGGTCTGGGTATCATCAATTGAGGATAAGAAGTGGAGATGTACCTAAGATAACATTTCGAATGAGATATAGCCATTATGAATTCTTAGTTATGTCCTTTGGACTGACTAACGCACCAGCAGCCTTTATGGATTTGATGAATTGGGTGTTTAGGCCATTCTTAGATCGATTTGCGATAATCTTTATTGATGACATCTTGGTGTATTCTAAGAGTGAAGCGGAGCATGTTATGCACTTGAGAATGGTACTGCAGACCTTGAGAGAACACCAGTTGTATGCCAAATTCTCCAAGTGTGAATTTTGGTTGGATCAAGTGGCATTCTTAGGCCACGTGGTGTCTAAAGATGGCATACAAGTTAATCCTCAGAAGATAAAAGCTATTATTAAGTGGCCGAGACCCACAACAGTTAATGAAGTAAGGAGTTTTCTGGGTTTAGCTAGCTACTATAGGAGATTTATAAATTATTTCTCCAAGATTGCTGCACCTTTGACAAGGTTGACCCAGAAGAGTGCTAAGTTTATGTGGACAGACAAATGTGAAGAGCACTTGCAACTACTCAAGGATATGTTGACTTCGGCTCCAGTATTGACTTTACCCTCTAGAAGTGAAGGGTATATGGTGTATTGTGATGCTTTTCGAGTAGGATTGGGATGTGTGTTGATGCAAGATGGCAGAGTAATTGCTTATGCTTCAAGACAGTTGAAGAAGCATGAGCAGAATTATCCTACTCATGATTTGGAAATGGCAGCCATGGTGTTTGCATTAAAGATTTGGAGGCATTACTTGTATGGTGTAACTTGTGAAATATACACCGATCACAAGAGCTTGAAGTATATTTTCCAGCAGAGGGACCTGAATCTAAGGCAAAAAAGATGGATGGAACTTTTGAAGGACTATGATTGTTCTATTCTATACCATCCTGGGAAGGCCAATGTGGTAGCTGATGCTTTGAGTAGGAAGTCAGCAGGCAATCTTGCATACATCAGCACAGAAAGGAGATCAATAATTAAGGAGTTACATGAGCTGATTGATCAAGGGTTGCAGTTGAAAGTAACTAAGAAGTGTCTTTTAGCTTAGTTCAGGGTACGATCATTGTACCTAGATCGAGTTAAAGCAGCTCAAAGAAGGGACCCGCAATTGCAGAAGATTATGTTTGAAGTGCAACAAGGTCAATCCAGAGACTTTGTTATTGACAGTGAGGGCACTTTACGTTTGGGCACTAGACTGTGTGTGCCAGCTGTAGATGAGCTGAGAGAGAAGATTATGAAAGAAGCTCATTTTTCTGCCTATAGCATTCATCCAGGTTCTACCAAGATGTATCATGACTTGAAAGATGTATATTGGTGGAATGGAATGAAGAAGGATGTTGTAGAATTTGTATCTAAGTGTCTCACTTGTCAGCAAGTGAAGTTAGAACATCAGAGGCCTTCGGGATTATTACAGCAGTTACCCATTCCAGAGTGGAAATAGGATATCATTGCTATGGATTTTGTGGGGGTTTGCCTCGTACGTCAAGTGGCTATGATGCAATCTGGGTGATAGTTGACAGATTGACCAAGTTAGTGCACTTTTTACCAATTAAGAAGACGTACTCCACCGACAGATTGGCAAGATTGTATGTTAATAGAAATGTTTGCCTCCATGGGGTACCAGTAAGTATAGTATATGATAGAGGAGCCACTTTCACTTCAGTCTTTTGGCAAGAATTGCACAAGGCTCTAGGTACTAGACTTAACTTCAGCACAAAATTTTATCCTCAAACAGATGGTCAGTCAGAGAGGACCACTCAGACATTGGAGGATATGTTGAGGATGTGCGTGATGGACTTTGGTGGTCAATGGGATTTACAGTTACCATTAATTAAATTTGCATATAACAACAGGTATCATGCAAGTATCAAAATGGCACCATATGAAGCTTTATATGGTAGGAAGTGTAGATCGCCACTATGCTAGGATATTGGAGAAAGGCAGCTGACAGGACCGGAACTGGTGCAAGTGACTTCAGAGAAAGTCCCCATCATCCAGCAAAGGTTATGGACAGCCTTCAGCAGACAGAAGAGTAATGCGGACCCTAAGAGAAAAGATGTATCCTTTTTAGTTGGAGATATGGTGTTCTTGAAAGTGTCTCCAATGAAAGGTGTGATGAGATTTGGTAAGAAGGGTAAACTAGCTTCGAGATACATTGGACCATTCGAGATACGTTCAAGAGTTGGAGAGGTGGCTTATAGATTGGTGTTACCACCTGAATTATCTCGAATCCACCCGGTGTTCCATGTATCTATGTTGATGAAGTATATTTCTGACCCTTCCTATGTTCTGTAGCCTTTGACTGTAGAGCTCAATGAAGATCTGTCATATGAGGAATACGATCGCCAGGTTAATCAGCTTCGCACTAAGGAGATTCCTATGGTGAAGGTGCTGTAGAGCAATCACACCGTTGAAGACTATACGTGGGAGGTCGAGGCAATGATGCGGGGGACACACCCTTATCTTTTTATTCAGTGAAAAACTTTATATTTTGTTTATATAAAATTCGAGGACGAATTTTTTTTTTAAGGAGGGGAGATTGTAATAATTTGAATTTTAGTATTAATTAAATCATGATTAATTATGATTATTTTTATTATTATTAGTGGTGTCTTATTTTATTTTTATGTTAATATTATTTTGGGAGAGAATAGTAGTATATATTATTAAATTAAATTAAATGGAGTGTGCAATTATTAGTGGAAGATATTTTGAATATAATATAATATATTAAAGTATACTTTTTGTACAAAAAAAAAAAACGTGCAGAGAATTTTTTTTTCTTTTCTTCCTTTTTCCTTTACCTTTCTTTCTTTCGTCTTCCTTGTGCCTGTTTTGCTTCTGTCCGCTCCTGCCACTGTACATCCACCACACACCACCACCAACCACCACAACAGCAGCTCTAGCTCGCCACAAACAGCAGCTCTAGCCTCCCTATCCCACCTGCAGCAGCCATTTCCCCTTTCTCCTTCATTTTCCCTTGTTTTTAGCCGGTTTTCCCTTGGCCTCCAGTGAAGATCTGACCGTCCGATGATGGTGATTCCGGTGTCTATGGATTCCTCATCCTTCAAGCTTCAATAATCTATCCTTGGATCGCTCGATCTCCGTCCGGATCGTCCTAGATCGAGGTATAAAGTTTGTTAGTTTAATTAGTTATTTTGTTAGTTTTTAGTTATTTAGTTAGAGTTAGGCTAATTATTGTTTAGTAATATTGTTGTAGTGGTTAAATGCTATATTATGATATTTTTTTTATGATTTTTGGATTTATTTTGATTTTTGGTATATTATTTATGAAAATATAATTTTTAGAAAAAATTATATAGTTTGAGTTTAATTTGATTGTTCGTGAATTTATAGTTAATTAGTATGTTTAATGATAATTTTAATTATTAGATTGTATAAATCATTTTATTTAATTAAATTAGTATTTTTGTATATTATGTTAATTTTTAGATAAATTTCCAAAAATAATGTAAATGTGTATAAATATTATGGTATTTAAATATTTGGTTGATTTAATTATATTTAGTGTTAAAATATATTTTTATGAATTTTCCGGAACGTTATGAGTAATAATTTTAAATATTGATATTAATATGTTTAATGAGAATTTTTGATAGTTAAATGAAATTGGGTTTTTTGTATATTGATTAATTAAAAGAATTTATTATTTAAATAGCCTAATTAATTTTATGAATTATTTCCTATTATTAGATAATTAATATTAATTTTCAGAAAGTGGTAGAATAATAAATTTATTTATTGATTTTAAGCTTAAGTAAGTTATTTACAAATTTTATTATATATTTAAGTGATTTAATTAGTATTTGCAATTAATGTTAATTTATTTGTAAAAATATGAATTTTACTAATTATTGGAAAATAAATATTCTTTTATGTTTTATTTCGAAAATATATTGAAGTATGATAGTTAAAGGTATTTTTACGAATTATTGGTGATTTTAATGAAAACTGTACTATTTTATTGATGTTGAGAATTTTGAATTTCGGTTGGGCACAAAGTGCAGTGTGGGGCCCAACCCGAGTTGTTGAGTTTTGAGAATATTCAAAGTGTCGTTTTCGTACAGGAATGGCTCTACCTATGGTAGAGAGATGTCCGTTTTACAGAGGAGATTTTACCAAATTTTCGGTAGATTTCTCGTAAAACGTGATATCGGACTGTGTTGAATTTCTAATTTTAGTTGAGTCGTGTCTTTGATCGAGTCAGTTTCGTCAATCCCGTAGTTTTCATTATTCCGAGAATTTTCAGGAATTTATTTATTTTATTTTTTATGAGCGTATTTTAAATAAATATTATTTTATTTTAGAGAATATCGGAGCGGGAACTACCGACAATAGGCGGACGCGGAACAGTCAGTCGGCTCGCTCCAACTGTAAGTTAATAAATTGAACTGTGCGCGTGTGTTTTCTGCACATAGAGATTTTATAAAAATTGAAAGTAGTATTGTGTTTGCATGGAATTTAAGCTATGCTTAGCATGATGATTATTTTATTTTATTTCATGTTATTTAATTTATAAATTATAGCTTTCTTAAATTGTGCTATATTTTTAGTTATATATTAGTTTTGAAAAATACTGGTAGAACGGGCTACCTGATGGGTTTCATCAGGACCGTGTGCACACTGGTAGAGATTGAGAGATGGATCCAAATTTATATGATTGGTTAACTAGGACGGGTGCCTTGGTGGATGCCTTAGCTCTCGGGGACCGTCAGTGATAATTGGAAATGTTATGATTGGTTACTGGGATGGGTGCCTCGGTTGATGCCTTAGCTCTCGGGGACCGCCAGTAAAAATATTGGATTAAGTGAATGACTGCGGCTGGTGCCTCGGTTGATGCCTTTACTCTCGGGGACTGGTAGTCTTATGGACTAAGTGAGCCAAGTGGCTATTAGACTTTGTGGAGTAGGGTTCTACCAAGATTTCTTACCTATAAATTTCTAAATAAAGAATAATTTATTTTGAAGTAGTTTTATTGTAAATCTTTCATTATTTATTTGAGATTGGAGAGTTGATGATTTGAAAATAAATTTTAAATATTTTAGTTTTAATAATAATAAAATTTATTTTATTATTATTATTTTACTAAAGGGATTTTCAAAACCATACAACTCTCTTTATTATCTTACTCAGTGAGGTCTGTCTCCCCTAAATATTTTTTTTCAGGAATTTGGGAGTCTGAAACTCGTCCTTCTTCCCTACACCGGGTTTCTTCTTCTCAAGCTTTATTGTGTAGGTCTATTTAATATGTATTGCATAACTTAACTCTAGATACTGCAGTAGTTAATCAAGAACTTGTATTATTGATATTCTGTTTTATCTGGTTTGAGATGTTGTATTTGAAGAATATTATTTGTGTATTTGATATTGTGCATTTATATTGTTTTTATTATTCAGAGTATTGTTTTTATTTCGCGAAAAATTTTTAAGGCTTACTACGAGTTTTGGTAGCTTTATGCTTTCCCATTCCCTAGTGCCGGTCACGTGCCCTTTAGGTTCAGGTCGTGACAGCATACATATGGTTGTTTATGTTATCTTTGGCTCAGATTTTACTGTGAAAATAAATTGGCTCCTAGATCTAAGCAACGTAACTTCATGGGTTACAATAAAATCCATAAAGCTTATATTTGTCTTGAAATGTCTACCTCTAAATTCTTTATCTCACAGTATATTATTTGTTATGATAAGGAATTCCCCTTTGCTCATGCCCAACGAGGAGCACCTAGTGTCAATGATACATGACCAATAATAATTTTTCTTCCACCATTTGTTGCCCCTACTGATACCCATACATCAACCAACTAGCCTACATCAACTTCTTCACCTATTCAAGCCTCCACATTACATACTACAATCTCAACATCACCATCACCTTCACCAACTAGTGTTTCACTTACTGCACCACAACCTTTTACCAATTCGCCTACCACAACTTAACCTCCTTATTCACCAGGCCTACCTCTTATTGTTGATCTATCCTTCTATGAGTCAAGACCCGTACAACCTTCCAAAACTCATCCTATGATCACAAGATCCCAAATCGGTTCGTTGAAACTAAAGCCTTGGTTTCCTTTAATAATGACATTCAGGAACCTTTTTGCTGTAGCCAGGCTATCAAGGATCCAAAATGGTGATAGGCAATGATTAATGAATATAATGCTATGGTGAAAAATAAAACTTGGATATTGGTACCACCTTTATCTTCTTGTTCTAATTACTTATAAAAGATGGTACAGTTGATAGATACAAAGCTTGCTTGGTAGCTAAGGGCTATCATTAAAGACCAGAAGTAGATTTTACATAAACCTTTAGTCTAGTGGTTAAGTCTACTACAATTCGGTTTATAGTCAATTGTAGTTTTTTACAAATGGGAAGTTAGAGAACTTGATGTGTCAAATGCATTTATTCATAGAACGCTTGAAAAGGAAGTTTTCATGTCACAACCTTAAGGATTTGTTCATCTAAAATTTCCAATTCATGTGTGTAAGCTACAAAAATCTATTTATTGTCTCAAACAAGCCCCTAGGCAATGGTTTAAATGCTTTACCATCAGTTTACTTTCATTGGGTTTTATTAGATCCAAAATAGATAGCTCTCTGTATTTTCTCAAGTAAAGATCAGTTCATGTTTATTACATTATTTTTGTTGATGATGTAATTTTTACAGGCAAATACACAACTGTTGTTCACTCCATTATCAATTCATTGAAACAAAATTTTTCTCTCAAAGATCTTGGAGTCTTAACTTATTTTTTTGGGAATTGAAGCAACATGGTGCAAAAATGGTTTACTACTCTCACAATTGAAATACATTAAGGGACTGTTGCACACATTGAATATGCAGGCTACTAAACCAATCTCTACTCCTTCTTGTGTGTCTCATAAACTATTTATGGCTGGTACGTTATTTTCTGATCCTACTCTTGATAGAAGCATTGTTGGAGGATTATAATATGCTTGTATTATAAGACTAGATATATGCTATTTTGTCAATAAGGCCTCTTAATATATGCATGCTCCAATAATAGACCATTGGCAACAGTGAAAAGATTCTTCATTATCTTTGTGGGACTACTAATCATGGATTATTTTTGGAGTCATCCGATAATTTTTATGTTTTTGCCTATAATAATGCAGATTGGGTTGGGGATTTAAATGACCGAAAATTGACTTCTAGTTATTCAATCTATATTGGTCAAAATCTTATAGCTTGGGGTTCGAAAAAGCAACACACAGTTGCTAGGTCATCTACGGATGCTGAATATCGTGCTTTAGCTAACACTATGAATGAATTACACTGGCTTACTTAAAGAGCTTGGTATTTTTTCTTCCTCCACTCCAACCTTGTGGTGTGAAAATTTAAGTGCCACGTATCTTTCCTATACTCTTATTTTTCATTCTAGGTCCAAGCACTTAGAGATAGACTTCCATTTTGTTAGAGACAAGGTGTTGAACAAGGAGTTGTATGTGAAATATATATCGTCCAAAGATCAAATAGTTGATGTTTTGATGAAGCCTCTTCCTAAAGCTATGTTCTTCCACCTCAAATCTAAGTTGCTAGTCTTTCCTCTTCCTGTACAACTTAAGGGAGGGTGATAAAGCTGTTACTTTGTTGTTATCTGTCAAAGATGTAATTAAGTATATGTAGTATACTTAGGAGAATTAGTTACAAATTGTATTATATAAAGGCTTGTACAAAGACCATTTCAATGTGTGAATACAATTCTTCTTATCACCTTATCAAAATGTACAATTTTCTATAGTAGAAAAGGAAAAAAACATATTTTTTTTCTAAAAGAATTTACCATTAAAGCCGGTGAAAAAGGGTTGTTTTTCTCCAAGCATATCATGAGGTGTAGAATTCAAATTTTACTGTTATCAATTTGTAGAATTAATAGGACTATCCTCTATTATGTAGTCTATTAATATCTAAATCATATGATCTCCTTATTAATAAAAAATACCAACAAATTATTAATAAATTCCATCCCTAAGCGGCTTTCTTGATTTTTTTTTTTAAATTTTTTTTGTCAAATATAGAAATGCTTATTATTATTATTAGTAAAATCATACCTCTATGCAAATATTTTTTAGAGCCATGATACTTGTTGCGGCTAGCTATGTAGCGGGCTGCATAGGACAAGTTTTTTTTTTTTTTATTCAGACAATACTGCCCCCATAAGCATGGGAGCAGTATTGTTTTAGAAGTCTTGCCTGTTAGTCATTTCGATATTTAACATTTAACATTTCTGATATTTTTATTTACTGAAAATGAGAAACTTGACTAATAGCAAATATCTTTATCAATTAATGCATAAGGTAGTAAATTATAATAAGCATTTATTAAAAAAAAATTAAGAACCCAAATTCAATAACTCACTCCCCCTTTTCTTTTATGCTAATTTTTGTTCTTAATCAAATTAAATCATATGTTAATCCATTAACAAATACTAGCTAACATTATCAGTTTCATTCCATTTTAAAAATCAAAGCATAAAATTGAAGTAAACAAAAGGTTTCCTAACAATGGAGTTTTACATTACTTACTAGAAAACAGAAGCTATTCCAAAACTAGTACCCAAAAAAAAAAAAGGGATCTCAAAGACAAAACTCAGGCATTTGATACAGAGCGAAGGCCATTATTGAAAGCAGTGACAAAATCATCACCGGCATAACTAAAAGAGCAAATGGCGGTGAAGGCAACGGTGGCAACACTAGAGGAAGCACAAGAAGCGACATTGTAAATACAAGCATAATCATCATCGATCTTGTCAAGTATAACCTGACCATTAATTGTAGTATAAACCGTTCTTCTACTATATTAGCGCCTGGAGGAGCCCTACCTTTGATCCTTTCAGTGGGAGAGAGTGAGACTTTAACGAACACTTGTAACCTCAACCACCCAATTCAGCTGTCCCTAGTGCCGGTCACGTGCCCTTTGGGTTCGGGTTGTGACAGCATACATATGGTTGTTTCTGTTGTCTTTGGCTCATATTTTACTGTGAAAATAATTTGGCTCTTAGATCTAAGCAACATAACTTCATGAGTTACAGTAAAATCCATAAAGCTTATATTTGTCTTGAAATGTCTACCTCTAAATTCTTTATCTCACAGTATATTATTTATTATGATAAGGAATTCCCCTTTGCTTATGCCCAATGAGGAGCACCTAGTGTCAAGGATACATTACCAATAATAATTTTTCTTCCACCATTTGTTGCCCCTACTGATACCCATACATCAACCAGCTAGCCTACATCAACTTCTTCACCTATTCAAGCCTCCACATTACATACTACAATCTCAACATCACCATCACCTTCACCAACTAGTGTTTCACTTACTGCACCATAACCTTTTACTAATTCGCCTACCACAACTTAACCTCCTTATTCACCAGGCCTACCTCTTATTGTTGATCTATCCACCTATGAGTCAAGACCCGCACAACCTTCCAAAACTCATCCTATGATCACAAGATCCCAAATCGGTTCGTTGAAGCCAAAGCCTTGGTTTCCTTTAACAATGACATTCAGGAACCTTCTTGCTGTAGCCAGGCTATCAAGGATCCAAAATGGTGATAGGCAATGATTAATGAATATAATGCTATTGTGAAAAATAAAACTTGGATATTGGTACCACCTTTATTTTCTTGTTCTAATTACTTATAAAAGATGGTACAGTTGATAGATACAAAGCTTGCTTGGTAGCTAAGGGCTATCATTAAAGAGTAGAAGTAGATTTTACATAAACCTTTAGTCTAGTGGTTAAGCCTACTATAATTCGGCTTATAGTCAATTGTAGTTTTTTACAAATGGGAAGTTAAAGAACTTGATGTGTCAAATGCATTTATTCATAGAACGCTTGAAGAGGAAGTTTTCATGTCACAACCTTAAGGATTTGTTCATCCAAAATTTCCAATTCATGTGTGTAAGCTACAAAAATCTATTTATTGTCTCAAACAAGCCCCTAGGCAATGGTTTAAATGCTTTACCATTAGTTTACTTTCATTAGGTTTTATTGGATCCAAAATAGATAGCTCTTTGTATTTTCTCAAGTAAAGATCAGTTCATGTTTATTACATTATTTTTGTTGATGATATGATTTTTACAGGAAAATACACAACTGTTGTTCACTCCATTATCAATTCTTTGAAACAAAATTTTTCTCTCAAAGATCTTGGTGTCTTAAGTTATTTTTTTTGGGAATTGAAGCAACATGGTGCAAAAATGGTTTATTACTCTCACAATTGAAATACATCAAGGGACTGTTGCACACATCGAATATGCAGGCTGCTAAACCAATCTCTACTCCTTCATATGTGTCTCATAAACTATTTATGGCTGGTACGTTATTTTCTGATCCTACTCTTGATAGAAGCATTGTTGGAGGACTATAATATGCTTATATTATAAGACTAGATATATGCTATTTTGTCAATAAGGCCTCTTAATATATGCATGCTCCAATAATAGACCATTGGACAACAGTGAAAAGATTCTTCATTATCTTTGTGGGACTCCCAATCATGGATTATTTTTGGTGTCATCCGATAATTTTCATGTTTTTGCCTATGATGATGCAGATTGGGTTAGGGATTTAAATGACCGAAAATTGACTTCTAGTTATTCAATCTATGTTGGTCAAAATCTTGTAGCTTGGGGTTCGAAAAAGCAACACACAGTTGCTAGATCATCTACAGATGCTGAATATCGTGCTTTAGCTAACACTATGAATGAATTACATTGGCTTACTTAAAGAGCTTGGTATTTTTTCTTCCTCCACTCTAACCTTGTGGTGTAATTTAAGTGCCACATATCTTTCCTATACTCTTATTTTTCATTCTAGGTTCAAGCACTTAGAGATAGACTTCCATTTTGTTAGAGACAAGGTGTTGAACAAGGAGTTGCATGTGAAATATATATCGTCCAAAGAACAAATAGTTGATGTTTTGATGAAGCCTCTTCCTAAAGCTATGTTCTTCCACCTCAAATCCAAGTTGTTAGTCTTTCCTCTTCCTGTACAACTTGAGGGAGGGTGATAAAGCTATTACTTTGTTGTTATCTGTCAAAGATGTAATTAAGTATATGTAGTATACTTAGGAGAATTAATTACAAATTGTATTATATAAAGGCTTGTACAGAGACCATTTCAATGTGTGAATACAATTCTTCTTATCACCTTATCAAAATGTACAATTTTCTATAGTAGAAAAGGAGAAAAACATATTTTTTTTCTAAAATAATTTACCATTAAAGCCGGTGACAAATGGTTGTTTTTCTCCAA
>CATIWK010488809.1:0-11400 GCA_949634005.1 Mallotus japonicus
CAGGTGCAAAAGTGGACGTTCTCCAAGACAAACAGGGAGGCGAAGGTCTTTTTACCCAAACGGCGTCGTTTTCTTCATTGGCTACTGCACACTGTTTGCTGAAGAAAAAGAGAGTGGCAAAGGCGTGATTTGGCTGAAATTTAAGGGCGGAAACGGTCAGCAAAAGAAGGAAGAATCCGGTGGCAATTTTGAAATTAGCAGTGAAATCGATGGGCACAAAATATACTGTAGATAGAACAGTGAAATTCGTTTTCAACTTTATATATATAAATAGATATAGGTAATATATGCATAGGAGGGCCCTCCTTCTTGCGGAACCCTGGGCACAGACCTTAGTGAGCTATGCCTAATGCCGGCACTGACTACAAGACCATTCTTTAGGGGCTATAACTTCTCCCTGGCCCAAGCTCGTTCAATTAGGTACATATAAATATCAGAAAGAATAAAAAGAAGTAGGTACATAAACATATCAGGGAGAATAAAAGAGATGGGCTCTTTTTTAGTGCGCTCAAGATTTTTTCATTTACAATTTTGCTTGGCATTTGATGAGGCGGGACTTGTCAGTAGGGGCTGCTAGGCCAAATTCTCAAGGTTCCTATCACTATGGCCAAATCAATGCATTGCCAATGCTAATAGTATAATGTCTGATGGCAGCAAACCATTGTTTACTGTCAATGGAGTGTCATATCTACAGCCAAGACACCATTAAAATTGGCAGACTACTTCCAGACTAGTGAAGTGTTCAATCCTGACAAACCAATTAATGGCAGTGTCTCTGTATTGGGGATGTCAGTTATTTTATGCTAATGAGATAACAACTCTGTTAGTCCTAAAAAAAATTTTTATTTTTTCAATTAAGTCCTATAAAAAAAAAATTTACAATTAAGTTCTGAAACTCATTAAAAAGCTCTCCGTTAGTCCTAAACTATTAAACTTAACGGAACTTGATGACGTATGGGTAATGTTGGACAGCTTCTTACCATGTCAGCAGCCACCTAATTTTCTCTTTTTGCCACAGTGGAACTTCCATATCAGATCTCCACAATAAACCTTTCTTCAACCCTAAACTTAACACAATAGTTTACTTTTTTTACCCCTTCATTCACTGTGATAGTACCATGACTTGCACACCAATGACGCCACGTTCCTGTCTCACCGTGAAGTTTTCGAGCACATTCTCTAAAACATGGTCTGGGTATAGAGATTATTACTCAGATGGTCTAGACCCAGACCCAAAAATGGGATCAGAAGGTGAGAGAAGGAGGAGGAGATTGGCCATCGTCTTCAAAAATTTCAATGAGATCTCCCATGGAAATGGAGGTCTGAATCACTCTCTGATCTGGCTTTCTTTGTTGTTGATGATCATATGAAAAACAAAGAAAAAACAGAGAAATTTTTTATTAAAAAAACAGAGAAAAAAATTTGATTTTTTTTATTGGTTCGTGAAAGAACAAAAAAAATATCAGATCATGAAAGAAAGAGGATTTCTTTTTCGTTTCTTTTACTTTCTTTTTATGGGTTCTTGAAAAAAAAAAAAAAAACAAAGGAAGGAAGAAGAGAATTTTGTAAATTTGGGTAACCGATTTCCCACGTTAGCAGGAGATGATTTAGAGAGTTTTGGGTTCATCATGGAAGCTGCAGATGTTGATCAAGTTTCTGGTATTTTTTTTCCGTTTATCATTAGCTGCTGCCTTCTTTGGCTTTTCTTTATTTCTTTTACTGTTATTGTAGGTCTTTTAATTTTGCTTTGTTCGATTGGAAATTAAGTGAAAAGATTCTATGTTGGATATTCATTTGTAAAGATTGCTGATTTTGAATGTCTGCATTTGATAGTTCGAGTAGTTCTTTATATTTCAAACTGAATTTTATAAAAATTACCTGCAAAGCTTATTGAATTATTGCTCTTTAGGTTAGAGACAACGGAACCTCGTCTTTTACTAGCAACCAGACTGAATTACTGAAAAGAAAACTTGAAATCAATGTGAAGGGAGAGTTGGTTCCAAATCCCATTTTGTCATTCTCCTCTTGTTAATCTTCCTCAAAAGCTTTTGCGGAACATAGCAACTGTAGGATATGCAATGCCTACACCCGTCCAGATGCAAGCAATCCCAACTGCTTCCACATAGTTAGTGGAAATCTGAAGTGGAAGCTCTTCCACTATGGAAAAAAGAGAAGATTAGGTGGCTGCTGACGTTGTAAGAAGCTGTTCAACATCACCGACACGTCATCAAGTTCCGTTAGATTTAACAGCCTAGGACTAACGCTGAAATTTTTAATGAGTTTTAGAACTTGATTGTAAATTTTTTTTCTTGTAGGACTTATTTAAAAAAACACAACTTTTTTTAGGACTAACAGAGCTGTTATCCCTTTATGCTAATCGCAGTGAATTTTTACCATATTGTTTTCCAAAATTGTAGTGAGAATTTGCAGTCATGGCACCTTGATGGCTTCGACTTTTTTGTTGTTGACCAATATATGTGTGCTAACGTGTCAATCCACGTGTCTTGCCAATAATGCAATAGGTGCTTTTATGATAGATTATAGACAAATTGAGGTGTTAATTTTGTAAAAGTGGAAGTACATGAGGTAAAGTGACAAATTTATACAAGTACAGGCGGCTGCAGATGTAATATGTCCAAAATTGGTCAAATGTTAGTTGCAGCATGGACAATGGTAAAATATGGGATGAGAGTAAGAACTCAACATATAACATGATCGATGTTGTTTCTGTTCTGCAGTTTAGATTTGTTGTTTATCAACACGATTCAGTTTCAGACTTCGGAGTGAATTAGAAAATCACATGATAAATTTTATATGGTTGTGATTAATTTGTTGGCAGTGTATCTATTCTCTTGGACGGCAATGTTGGTGATATTGGATAATCAAGGAATGTGGAGTTTGAGATCACGAGATGCAGTGCGGTGTTACCTTGAGCAAGAACTCTACATATAAGTATTGGACCAAGAACTGAATTTGCGATTCCTGAGAATTCACTTTTATGTGGAAAGGCCGTTCATATATGATGATAGTGTCATTTTTAGCACAAATTTTTTCATAGGTAGATGAAGACTAAAATTAACATGGGAGTTTTATGGACAAAGAACAGAAAATATTGTTTTGTTTTATGGTTGGGAATTTTGTTTGAGGAGTACATTGATTCGTGAATAATTGAGGTGCAAAACTACAAGATTATGGAGTATATATGGTTGAGGATAACGATATGTGATGAGCGGGTAAAATATCCCACATCGACAAAAAGAAAAGGAGAAGGCGACGTGTTCCCTACATAATGGAGAAAAGAAGATGCGCCAAACCATGATCCTTCGTGGCAGTAAAACGGGATATGATGAGTGGTCATTGCTCGCTAATTGCTATGCGAAATGAGTGTCCGCCCCAATGCCAGTTACGACACTTGGGCACTCCCATCTGTACCATCTGATCCCTGTATTGAAGGAATACCAAAATTAATCCAATCCCAAATTTTTTATTTTTAATGTAAATTATACTCGTAATCCTCAATCTAATTGCCAATTACTAATTAAATTAACTTAAATTGACCTATTTTTCCTCCAAAAAAAAAAAAAAACTAAAATTGACCTCAATTTCAGCAATGGGATTGATGGATTTTGATGGATTGGAGTATGCAATTTAATATCTCTCTCATTATATCACTGTAGTACAAAAATATCAGGATACACAATAGAATAGGAATTTGACAAGTAAAATATACATGAAAAATGTAATTCAGAAGAGAAGCTAAATGCCTGTAACTGTAATGGGATTAGATTATAATCTCATTGTGAAATGCAAGCCATCCATGACATCCAACGTATTTTGTCTAGTACCAACCTCTCTAACTGGGGAGCTTCCATTGCTCCTGCTCGATGCCCATCTTTTCCCTCTTTTCTTGGCTACGGAAAATTCCTGACTCTTGCTTATTCCTGGAACCAATCTTCTCTTGCACACCTTGTTTAACAAATCTTTATCTTCTTGAGAAAGTTGAATGCTGTAGGTTGTGATGCCACGATCCAGGGAAAATAGTCGCTGCATCTTGGTTTGAAAAACCAGTCCCTTTTGTGTTGGCGATCGAAATGGCACAGATTTCAAACCATGATCTCTATGTCTTACTAAGTTTATCAAACGATGAAGCCATACAACTAATTCAAGAATGTAAATGTCAGTCTTTTGCTTGTTGGCATGGTAAAGCGAATGAAGTCGGATCAGGTTATTCTGTGTGGCTGAATTTTTGCCAAATTCATTTCTACAAGAAAAAAGGCATTGCAGCAATAAGATTCACAATGTGCATCAAATGTTGATGAACAAAACATAAAGAAAAAGAGTGTTTTAACTGACCCATTATTTGCCCACTCTCCAACCCATCCGAAACCTTGATGTGCTCTGTAGCCAGTTCCAACAAGAATCAAGAGAAAGAAAATGTAAATCAAAGACAATAGTGGTAGACTTTTTCAGAAAAAAAAAAAATGGGTAGAAACTTGAGAATTGTGAGAAAACAATTTAATTATAATACTGACTGAACTTACTTGGTCGTGTTGGTGGCAACAGGTACCAGCCAATGGAGAGTCTTCTCCATTTCAGCTTTCACCTGAGCTACAGTGAGCTGCAGAGAAGCAGAACAGGAAGCAATTATTTAAATACATGCACAGCTTTAGAAGAAACAATTATCATTGAGCTCCAGGGCAAAAGGAAAACAAAAAAGTGAGAAGTATAATAACAAGCAGAATGATGCCTTTCAAATCATACCTCTTCCTTATCATCAATCATCTGTAATCGGGAGCGCAGAGCTGTCTTAACATAATTTGGCAATCCATGATACAAATTGTCCCTTGTATTAGGAGGAAGGGGGCTGGGTCGAGATCCCTAATAACATAAATTTTCTGTTAGAACTGCCATTAAAAACCATTCCAATTCCAACTACTGTAGTATGTGACTGCTGGGGAGAAAGAATAAGAGCAAACTCACAATGTTATCGATTTGGTGGATGATATTAGCATAATGCAGTGCAAGACCAGCTGCACCTAGCCTTTGAGAATTCTTGCCAGGCTTCTCACTAGGCAATCCAACACCTGCCATTAGTTAACAACCCCATAAGTGTACATCATATGGAGCACCTTTGACCAGCTAGAAGGATGATGTATGCCTTGAGATGCATAACATAATCAACTAGATCAGGATAATAGAAAAAAGCAAATTCCAATAGATGTATAAACATGGAATCAATTATCATATTCGTTAACTGTTCACCCTCCAATTTCACCATTAAGAGACTGAAGTCATACCATTGCTTCCAAATGCATCTATTATAGCTTGGTGCAAGTAGGTAACAATATCAACAAGCTTCTCCATGACCTGCAGAGTGCAAGGTGAGGTTATAATACAATATGATTGTTTGATTTGCAGCAGCAGTTCTACTGCCTCCTATGAAAGCCAACCAATTAATGCCAACTGTTCCTCCATCATTCTGTCTTATATAACAAGTTAATCAATGAATTCCATCAAATCCATAGAACCTCTGCCCAAATCATTGAAGACTGTGACATTTCCAGGGCATGTGAATGAAGAAAAACAAGCAAAAATCTAATACTGGACTCATGAAACAGTTGTATAAAGGTTGATGCAAGTGAATTGACAATGCACCGCCAGAATGAAGTACTCAGAAATCAAAGTGTGACTTTTCAGCTGATGGAACTAGTGATTCTTAGGTCATAAGCATGTACCTCCTCCAAACTTTTGGACCAAAGAGATTTCTTCTTCAAGCTCCTTACTATTCTTCTTTGTTGTTTTAGCTCACTATGTAAAATTGAGAGACTCTCTCCTACAGCCACAAAGAAACTGACTGATTACTAACAAATACATGTGCCTGTATAATTGACATCAGTGTCTTAAAAAAATCAAAGGAAGAAAAAAGGTCAGTCCATGACTAACCTTTTTTGGGGAGATGCAAGGATTCCACTTCTTCTAGCTTTTGCTGATAATCTTGCTCAAATTTGTCCAGAGCATTCAACTCATGGTATAATTCCTGCACAAGAAGAACAAATTAGATTGTTACAGCAGAACACAGAAAGTAAATATAGATGTGACGAACTGTTTTTAGCTTCAAAGATTAGTGAAACAAATATTCTTCAGAATATTTAGATGAACATGGAAGTGTGCTGAAAGGGTCTAACAACACTAAATGCTTCTTCCTAGTTTTAGATACCTAACAAACCTTTTAAATAATTTTCAACAGTTTGATGCAGCATTACTAGAAGGTGAAATTTTCATTATTTGAATATGTGGCAGCACTCCTTACAAACAAACAAAGCATAAGCACTGATAAAATTGCAAACTTCTGACTGGATATGGAAATAAACTTACAGAAGTATGCTGTGCCAGAGTAGTTAGCTCCTGCATTGTCTTTTCTGACTCTTCTTTAGATTGTCTATCGGTTGAATATTCTGCATCTAATCTGAAGTATTACAGCCATGCCAAGAGACATGATTTCCTTGTTACCAAACAATAAAAACATAAGCAGGAGTTATTGCATAATTAAAGTTGACCTTACTTTGAAAAATATCGACCAAGGTTGTGCCACTGTGGGTCTTTGCATAGATCTCCGAATCGAATGACTTCTCGCGCAAATACATTAAATTCCTCCCTGCAAAAAAAAAAAAAAAAAAAAAAAATGAAGATGATAAGTTATGTTGCGAAAAGCCAATTATGCTAGACATAAGTAACAAGAAACTCATTTTCATTAGCAAAGGGAAAGTAATTGATTGAGTAGCAACCTTTTGTCAGAAGCTGCAATACATAGCAACTCTTGCATGTCTGTGGAAACCAACTGTTGTACCCCATCCGAATGTAATATCTCCTTTTTCAGGAACTGGACATTTTCTTCTGAAAGTGATTGAAACAAATTTGCACCTTTGGCTATTGTATTTGCCACTTCAAATGCCAATATGGATATTCTGTTCCCTCTAGAAGCCACGCCAGAGATAAAGCCACTTCGGGCATTCAAATTTGACATGCTACTTCCAAGTGTGTCTAAAACTTCAACTGCTTTCTCTAGGCTCACTGCACCAGCTTTTCCTATAAACGAACTCTTCTGGCTATCCTACAAAAGGGAAAAATACACGTTAGATCAACAAATGCTAGAACCAGACAGGAAAAGAAATGACAATCTGTATATCACTTGCCAAAAGAACCAGTAGAAGGTTTCTTCCAATTTCCAATTTTAGTTTATCAGTTTGAACATGTTGCATAACACTGAATATGTCAATAGCATTGTAGAGACTGTCACATTATCCACAATTTAAACCTCAGGAACATAATAAAAAAACTTGAGAGCCAGTAATTCAGACATGAGAATTTTTCTCTCAAGTTTTGAGCTGCAAAAGTCAATGCCGGTATAACAAAAGCAATTCTTTACTTTTTCAGTCTAACAGAAATCTGCAACTGATTATTTAGACTAACAGGCTCATTTTGCTGGCCTCATTGCAAGTCAACGATAACTCAGAATCGATTATAGAATTTCCACACCCGTGCTATGCTTCGGCTAAGTAGCTAGCAGAATCTTTTCTCAACTATGCCAGTAGGAATGCTTGCATCTTTTCTTACAGTGTCCGTCTTTTTTTATGCCGCATTTGTAGGAAAATCTTTATATCTTTGGATCTACACATAGGAAAAACTTGGCAATACGCCCCCGTCCATGCCCCTACTGTCCAACCACTCTGAGCTTATTATGCAGTAAAACTTATGACAAAACAAGCCCCTGGCATGTCGCCCATTATTGGTTCAATAAATTGTAATCACCACCGTATGGCACCAGAGAAACGATGAACTAAAAAATTTAAGCAGGAGAAAATATCAGGCAATTTGGTAAAAAAGATTTCGTCCATCAGCTTCAACACGGATCATAAAAGCAACACATTCGGCGAGCCATATTTTCTTGCATGTCCCAGCAACAACCCATTATGCCACATGGCTTGTTTCCCTACCCTGCTATATAAAAATGTTGCTTTCTTCCCAAAAGATTTTTCACAATGGAGAATTAGGGAAGTCCAATTGATCCAATTTTCTTTACCTTTTTGCTGAATAATCGATCAGTTTATCACATTGGTCATAATTTGAAAAGAAAGCTAAGCCGGGGCAAGTCAAAGTCAATCTTTTTCTTTACTGCTCTACCAAGCAAAATCTCGTAAAGCATTTTATTGAACAATCACAACTAAACAAAGAATCAAATAATCAAGAAACCAAAAACGTACCTTGACAGCCCCTCTTCTTGCAGGAGTTGATGGCTTAAGTTCTCTTGAGAAGTTTAACAGATGGCCAGAATTGCTAAACCTGCTCTCCGCTGATGTCGTTTTGCCAAAGTCGTCATCTTTATTAGCTGTATAGGAATGAGAATAATTTTCTTTTTGGTTGCTAAAGCTTTTTATCGACTTCAGTTTCCCAGAAAATCCTGATTTATTATTCTCTCCTCTAACTCCAACTTTCTTTTGTTTTGTTCCTCCAGGACAAACTCCTCCCATGGTTTTAAAGAATTTTGTAAATCAAGAAAACAACTTTACAAAATGATAAACCTGCACATCCAATACCCAAGAACCCAAGATACAAAATTTAAAAGAAACGATGTAATGCTTGCCTGGTTGGCTGATTGCAGAGAATTCAGAAGAAAAGATAGAGATAAAAGAAAAAGAAAAACAAGAAGAAAAAGAAAAGAAAACAAGAAACACCCAAGAAGAAAGATTCAAGGTCAGAGTAGTTACAGTTGCTCGCAATGTTTCTTGATATTGAATAGTACCCAGAAAAAAAAAAAAAGAGAATTAATTTGGCAATGAAACGCGTTTGCTTGAAATATGATGGAGTGGAGAATGGAATTTTTGACTTAGGAAAAAAAAAAAAAAAAAAAAGATTTGATAATGAATAATGGGATTGAATATCATGTCATAACGAAGGAAGGATTGACTATTCTTCTTTTTATTCATTATTCATTAATAATTATTAATAAAAGAAGAGAATAGAAGAGTTTTTTTTTTTTTTTTTTTTTTGATATGAGAATAGAAGAGTTATAGTGTGCAAAATGTAAAGAAATGAACGGAGGGAAATGGACACATTTACATGTTACATGAAATTAATTCTATTCTATAGCGTCATTGTTTTCGTCCCGCCCACTTTGTCCCCGTTTGGTGGTTGGTTATCTCTGACTATACTTCTTTACTCTTCTTCTCTCTGATTTTGAATTTCCTTTTTACCATTTTGCCCTCCATTTTCCTTTTGCCCAAAATGGTCATCTCTAGTTTACATAATGACATAAAAATAAGAAAAATCTAAAGATTAAGTTTTGTTTAAATATGTATATTAAAGCCCTTTGTGTTACACAGAGAGATCTCGATTCCGAAACCTACCATCGCCTGTTGTAACTTTGGTAATAAATATATATATATATATATATAATTGTGTCATTCTCCCATTAATTTATATTTAGTACTTGTAATTTATTAGTACTTCAAAAGTAATATTCACCAAATTGATAATAAAAAAATATAACTTTAAATTTTTTTTTTTTTGAGATTGGAGGTGAGGGGCACTTTAGAACTTTAAACTTATTTTGACCACTTACTTCCTTTTTTTTTAAAAAAAAAAAAAAACTTTCATTTAAGATATAAAATAATATTAAAAAGCGGTGCTATTCTCATAATTTTGTTGACTTCGATTATTAAATATGAAAAAATAATTTCAATATAATTTTGCAAGTTGTCATTCTTATGAATATTCTAATTACTATTAAACTTTATTATTGATTTCAGTATTTTTTTATTTTTTTGAACTAATAAAATTTATTGTTTAGTATCTTTTTCGTTGTGTGTGAATGTATAATAATCAGTGATGCTATCATGTAGATTCAAATCCCATGGTCTCCTCCTCCACTCTAACATATTAATAATTTTGGTTAAAAAAAAAAATATATAATAATCAGTGTTAAAAAAAAAGTATAATAATCATTTGTAAGCATTTTAAAATTAATAATTAAATAAATAAGGTAAAATGGGAATTGAGCTGTTAAGTTATCCATAGGTAATAGGCAACAAGAGGAGGAGAGCAGCACCTTTCGATTGGATAGGGATATTACATCATTTCATTCATAAGAGACCATTTCAAAGTTTTGTTGTGCTATCAAACTTGACGTCAGTTTCACAACATTAATTAGAATAATCTGTCAGTAACTTTCGTGGGTTTTTTTTTTTTTTTTTTTTTTTTTTTTTTTGAGAATGGAGGATTAACCTCTAAATGGAACCGACCCCGTGGCTGGCCCCAGAGGCTACCAGCCCTAGGCGGGTAGCTCAAATTCATTTTTATTTACATGTAGATTAAGCTCCTTTTGCAATCTTTATGTGAGGTTCATACATAAGAATCACCAAAAGCAATAGATAATGGATTTTCTGGATATACTACGTGATTCTTGAGTTCTTCAATTGCTTAAAAAGAGAAAAAAAAAAATGGCTTTTTGTGCATCTTCAAATTATGCTAAGCTAACATGTAATCCACTATAATGCTAGCTAGCAACTATATATCCATTTTCTTTTAAGTGCTAAAGGAGAAAAAAGTTTTTCAATCTTTTAATGTCTTTATTTTTTATGGAAATTTCATTTTATATTCTTTAAAGCTAAAATGAAATTGATCACTCAAATTTAATTTTTTTAAATATATTTTAAAATTTTAATTTTATATCAATTTTACTAATTCTTATCTTTTAATTTTGTTGAAATTTACTTTTTAACTTATTATAATTTAAATTTTTAACTTTAACTCAATTAACAAGAATTTTAGCTTCCTCCCAAATCAATATTCTTACGTGGCTAAGCTAAGTAACCATTATCTTTTACCCCTACCATTTCTAAATTCTACCCGGTCCAAATTATTAAACCTACACCCTTTAATTCCAATTATTAGGATGTCCCTAAAAAAATATTATTAGGATGGAAAGCTATCTCTTTCCTTATATATATAAGTGGAAGTTGTTCTTTGGTTGTAAAAAAATTCAAAGTAAAATATTTCTAAATTATAAATATTTAAAAATAAAAAGTTGCCAAACAAAAAAATTTAGTAATCAATACTTTTTAAAAGTAACATAAAATGTTATGATTATCACTTTTCAAGAGTATTATAAGATATATAATTTGAATTCTACCCTTATCAATTTTTAAAATTAATTTCTATCTACATTAATTAAAAAACCTCTTATTATGTATTTCATGAGAGAACTATTTTTATTATATAATTTATCTATATATTTTGATAGTTAATCATTCTCTTAGAAAAATAAAAAATATTTCTCATAACTAAACAAGTCTAGGAGTTCAGTGCACAACTTCATATATACTTTGAAGAATCTTCATTGTA
>CATIWK010488862.1:0-32566 GCA_949634005.1 Mallotus japonicus
TTAAAATAATTATCTCCACATTAACTATATATAAAATAAGGATAAGTACAAAAAAGTACATTGTGGTTTAGCACTTTTTCACTTCGAGGCCTGTGTTTTTCTTGTGATACTTTAGTACCATGTGGACTATGTCGTTAGCAAATCCAGGCCAAATTCACTAACATCGTTAACTATGCTGACGTGGAAAATAGGGATAAGTATAAAAAAGTACCCTGTGGTTTAGCGCTTTTTCACTTCGAGCCATGTGATATTTTTCGTGACACTTCAGTACCCTATGGACTATGTTGTTAGCAAATCTAGGTCAAATTCACTAACACCATTAACTATACTGATGTGGATACTGACGTGGACGTTGACATGCTGACGTGGATGATGTGGATGCTAACGTGGGTGCTAAAGTGGATGTTGATGTCATCTCAATTAACATTTAAAGTCTGAAAACACATCAGATACCACCTTTGCACTCCATTACCATGTCACATTTCCATTAACAAGAATCCCAAAAAACTTTTACAAATTTTTCCACTTTCCAAACAAGGGGTAATCAATAAACAAACCCAAATATGAAAATGCACAAAGAAACTTGTAGATTTAAGATTTAAGATTTAGATTACATTGTTTTTTAAATTAACAAAATACAAGTTTCTCAGCAAATTTTCATTTTTTGGTTTATTTATTAATTACCCTTTCTTTGGAAAGTGAGAAAATTTGTAGAAAGATTTTTGGAATTCTTGTTAGTGGAAATGTGACATGGCAATGGAGTACAAAGGTGATATCTTATATGGTTTCTGATTACACTAATTAATCTTTCTCAAGTAATAATTAGCTAAGTTTGTTTACATCAACTAAAGCTCTATGGTTTGATTCTCATTACAACCAAAGATACATCAATATCAGATAAACAGACTATGAAGCACAAATTGAGTTAATTTAAACTATCTCTAAACTTAAATCAATCAATATGTGTTCATGGGTCTATTAGAACTATCATTTCTCAATGTATAGTCCTAACTCAAATCAAGTTATGGTTGGCCACCGATAACAACAATCATCACAATGAACGCAATATGCAATAAACATTAATAAGTAATAGATTAATATACTTGGATCACGTGGTTTATCAATTCCTAACAATAACATAGTATCATCTAAATCCATTAGTTCATAAGAAAAACCCATCGTTAAATTACAAAGAATTGAAAAGAAGAAGAAGAAGAAGAAGAAGAAGAAAACATATATCAATGGTGGCTCTTCAACTCCCCTTTTCTCCTCTATGCTCTTTCTTGCTCCTGTGGGTGATTTTTTTTATCTTTAATGGTGTCTTTCTTCTAGAAATTATGCCTCCTTGGTTGGTTGGTTTCTTTTTTCTCTTTCAATATGGGTCATGAGCCTCCTTTATATACCCTTATAGAATTATCATTGAAATTTCCCTAGATTTGCTCTGTGAATCACGCACACATCAACATCATACAACTAGCATTAGGCTTTCTCCATCGCAGCCTTGCCTACAATCGCAACAAAAAGACTGGGCATATAATTATGCACTCGATGTAGAAAAGTTTGGCTCACTAAAATCTACGATCGCCACAAAAATTTAGGTTTGGGTTAGCATGCTCGCAGCTCCTTCTGTAACCGCAGCAATCAGCAACTTCTAAAATTCTTTAAATTTTCTTCTTTCTCTTCTTCAATCCTCATCCACCTACAAAATAAAATAACAAACATAAAAGTCTCTATTTAGGCACACTTAACCTAACTAAAACACTAATTATACTAAAAACATATCAAGAAAGATACTAAAATCCTAACACAATCACTCATAACAATAAAGAAAATGAAAGCTTGCCAATTCAGTCGCTTAATTAAAATGTCCTAGTGATAAAACCTTCAATGCATACATGCATGTATCTTTAAAAGGAATACCAACAATCGGTGAATCAACTCATAAAGGGTTATTTTTGCTTAAGTTATAATATGCCGGATTCGAATCATGGTATATATTGTTGTGTTAAATTAGTTGTTGGGAGATTTTTACACTCTATCCAGATAAAATCGGATTAATTAAAATTCAGTGTGTTTTGAATATCTATAGTTTTTTTAAAGAAAAATTTACAAATAAAAAAAAACTTGATTTTTTTTTCTCTAATATATTGTTGCTTTTAATCCATAGATCTACTCGAGGAAACGTAAATGACTTCTAATTTTACATAAATGGAAGAAAAGGTGAAGTGTAAGCAAAAAAGAAGACAGAAGAGGAACAAACTTACTAATTGTATGCATACACATATTATATGAAATATTGGAATTGCATGTATATATATATATAATTACTTGAAAATTTTGTATTTACATTGAATTTGACAATATACTTTTTAATTTCTTTCTTTGGAAGCAAGTGCATTTCCACGTAAAATTAAAGGAATTGATGACATTAATAAATCCCTTTCTCTATATGTAACTTCAGTTCTCTAACAACAACTTTCCTAGCAGCTGGGACCCATATCCTTTTTTTAAAAAATTTTCTTTAACAATCTATTCTAATTTATCCCGTATTTATTATATATAGATTAATTAATTTATTATTTAAATAAAAATATATTTTTTTTTTTTGAACGGATTTAAATAAAAATATTAATAAATGGTGATGTGAACATTTAAATTTAGAATATTTATAAGCATATCAATTAAATTATTTATAATTAGTTTTTTTGATTATACATCTCATTTGATATTATATTTGCATTGATATAATTACTGAATATGAATTGTTATATAACCAAAACATAAATCATGTAGTTAATATATAAAATGATATCAAAGCGTATTTAGTTTGATTTTTTTTATTTAAGTTATAGATATTCAGAATTTTATGAGTTTTGATTAATCTGATTTGATACATATACAACTACAAAAGTGATAAAAATCTTTAGAGCTTATAATTAATTTAAATCAATTCAAAGAGAATCATAAAGATGTTAACAGTCTTTTAATAATTAATTTAAAAGAAGGCTCACATGTACCCCAATAACATGCAGTTCTCTAGAATTTACATGACATAAAACACCAATAATAAACATAAATAAATGTCAAATTTACATTGAAATTTTATTTTTAATTTCTGAAGGAAATTGAGAAATAACTCATGCAAATAATAATAATAAATGAAGTTTTGATAGTAGTTGAGTTTTTATTAAATTAAATGCGTGAACATGACTAATCAAACAGTTGAAATTATCCCATCAAAGGGGTCATGTTTCAAGCCAGCCACCTCTCTAGTTGTTAACTATAGCAACTAATGGACCCCAACAACTTCTCTACACCAACAATTTCCCAACACAAAAATAAATATATAATTCATATGTTTTATAGTTTATAATTATAAATTTGGTGGTTAGTCATTTTGTGTCTTAACAATTGGGTCTGTGTCTTACCATTTCTTCACTTAGTAGCAAAATAATAATCCTTTTTTTAAATATTATTATTTAAAATTTATTAAATTTTAATTTTTTTTGAACCATGTTGCTTGTTAGGACGTCATAAGATCACAACTAGTTAGTTATTAGAGTTAGATGGGAAGGGGACATACTTATCATCTAGGGCATACAAGTGGGTCCCATCAACTCCTTTTCGGTGAAATCTAAAGATAAACCTTAGTTGGCGCCGCGGGGGTTTGAGTGTGGGAGGCCTCAGTTTAGACCAATTGGTTTAAACTCATCAGTTTGAATTTTAATTAATTTGATTTAGTTTGGATAAAATTATAAAAAATAATATAAAATTTTAAATAACTAATTTAATGTGATTGAATATATCATAATTTGTTTAAATGAGAGTAGTTTTTTTTTTTTTTTTAAACTGAGAGGGGAGAGGGTGGGGGAATTCCATCCTCCCCTCTTACACACCTCCAACAGCCTTGGCCAACAGGCCAAGGCTTCGGGGGCAAATGAGAGCAGTTTTTACTCATTGGTTTCAACTATTTTTGGTTAATAATAATTAAATTTTAAAATGATATAAAGGTAGAAAAGGAGAGGAGTAGAAGAAGAAAGCATGCAGCACCAGCAATGGAGGCTAAACACTGACAGCTCAACCTTTTGTATAGCCGACTTTCTTAATTAAAATAAACAAAAATAAGAAATATATATATATATATAAAAATTTAAAATAAAGAGTTGGTGATTAAAGGAGGAGAGGATATGGTAATTTATTATTATTATTTTTTCTTGTTTAGTGGAGCACCCTATTTGGTTGGAAGATTGTCTCTTCTAACCTTTTGATGATATTCTTTGTCTATATGCATCAAATTTTCTTTTTATTTTTTTACTTTAGTTTAGCTAACTGCAATTATTATTTTTTTTTAAATTATAAGAGATTAGATAAGGTCAAGATTTATAGATTATTCAACAAAAAAGAACTTTTGCTTTATGATGATTTTACTATAAAATTAACATTAATAATAAAAAAATTCCAACTTAAAATTCCTTATATTATCTCAATTAATAAATTATTATTTTAATTTTAAATTATTTTTATAAATAATATATTATGCAAGAGGGGAGTTCTAGAATTGGTTAGGTTTCATGTGTTTTATGTATTTCATTCATTTGTTTATTTATTTGCATTCCCTTCCATTTTCTTGAAATTCCTTATAATGTAATGTAATGAGTAAATGATAATCCATTGATGCATAGGAACCCACTTATTTCTTAACATTCTTTGCTAGTTGCCATATAAGTCCTAGGACAACGCTACTAGACGAAAAAAGGTTGAAGCCAATCCGTCTAGGATTGGCTTATTTCAACCACGGGGTTGACACCCTTTGAGATGGAGGTCCAAATCCCCTCCCCTCCTCCTCCCGACCAAAAAAAATGAAATATATGGACACATTTAAACCTTTGAAATGATGAAATTCCATGCTTCATGAAATTTTCCAAGGAATCTTTTAATTGGGAATTGAAGCAAAAATCAAAGTGGCTTTCTTTTCATATATGTATAATTCTTTTGATGATTACCAATATAATTTGAAAACTATATATTTTTACAAAAATCCCGTGAAAAATTACAATTTTTTTTTTCCAAAAAGCATCATACAATATTCACCCATTAGTCTTTTTTTTTTTGCTTATTTTCCCATATCATTTTAAGGCTACATAAAATAGATTTTTTTTTTTGAATTGTACATTAATATAGATGAGCACTTTGATTTTGATATAATCTCTCTAAATTTGTCAAAATTATAAAGTATATTTATGGGCTAAATTGATAAATATATGAAAAAATTTTAATTGGATAGAGAAACAAAATGGAAAGATTAAAATTAATGTAATAAGTACGCAGAGGAATGACAATTTTTTTTTATACAATCCGTGTAGGAGGAATTTCTCCTATTTCAGTTTCTTAAACTATTAGAAACTAATAAATTAAAAGAGTTTTAACTTTTTAAAATCTCTTTTAAGTAAAAAGATAATAATATCCTTATATACTAGCAAGTAATTAAAATTTAACATTTAATTATAGTGATAAAAACTAAAATTTAATAATATATGTGTAGATTTTAGATGATTGAGTATTAATGGTTTAATTTTTCAACTGTATATGAAGCAGGATTATTATAAAATTTTTAGTACATAGGGAATTATTATTTTGTCTTTTTATAGGATTTGAAAGAGATTTTAAAGGGTTAAACACTTTTATTTCATAGTTGTTAATAGTGTAAAAAGTTGAAATAAGGAAAATTCCTCTTGGTGGAGGAATATGTATTAAGGTATGGTTTTTTTTTTTTTTTTTTTTTTTTTTAACATTAAGGTATAGTCTAATTTTTTTTATCACATTAAGGTATAGTCTAATTGGTACAAAGATTGATGTGAAATAAGTATAAAAATGAATGGATAATACCATTTTGTTTTGGGATTGGAAAGATACATGGCAGCAATAGACAGAGACCTATTACCCTAAAAGTTAGTTTTGCACATCCAAAAATCAAATTCATCTTTTGCTTAATGTCAGCATAACTTTAATCAGTCATTACCAAAGTAAAAAAAAAAAAAAAAAAAAACTAATCAAGTGTCCAAATCAGTGCCCTAAACAACCTATTATAGCTAAAACTTAAAAAAGATAACAAACAAAATTATTTTTATTTAGATAATATTCTAAATTTTTAAATTTATATAAAAATCACATTAAATAGTTGTTGAAAATTTTTTATAACTCTTATAATTTTATTTGGATTAAATTCAATTAGTTAAAATGAAATCAACTTTAAATTTTAATAATTCAAAGAAAAATAACAAACAAATGAAAAAATAGAGGCACACAAGAATCCAATATTCTGATATAAAACAAGATGATTAAGTAATCACCACCTAATCCAATTCTCTTCTGATATACCTAGAAATCATTAATTTTTTTTTAATTAAGATGGTAAAATATGAAGAACATGTAATATATTTAAAAAAAATATGTAAAGAAATTCAATAATATTCAAAAACATTTATTTGGTTAAGTGTTGATTCTGAAAATTAAGTGCAAAAGGAGATAAATAAACTGTGTCAACTACTTAAAGTCTTAAACTAACCTTAGTTAAGGTGATTAATTAACATTTAACACACCAAAATGATCAAACAACCACTTAATTTATAAATTAATTAATTATCTCAAAAATAAATTACAAGAAATAAAACCAAAAAAAAAAAAAAAGAGCAATCAAAACTATGTCAGGCCACCAGAAGCAGCTTTATCTGATATCTCTCTCTTCTTCTTCTTCCTCTTTCATGGCAATGATTCCATAGGCATCGCTCCCTTTTCTCTTCATCTATTTTCCAAGAATTCATTTATAAATACCCAAAAATTCCTCTTCTTTTTTCTCTTTTTCTTTTCACCTGCTCTTTTTTTTTTGATCATCGATCGTTCTTCTTATTATTTTTGTAGCTTTGCTCTGATTCTGCAAAAAAAATAAAACTTCTGCAACATATCAGACTGTGGTTTTGTTCAGAAAGTTTTGTGTCTCAGATCCCAATATTATTATATATACTTTCTTTCTTTCTTACACCACTAACAAGAAAGCACTGTTCTTTCTTTCTCACTTCACCCATTAATCACTGTATCACTGTCTTCTTCTTCTTTTCTTTCTTTGTGGTCCTAGAGACCCTCCAATCTCTATACATAGGCATAGCTCTCTTTTCTGCTTTTTTTTCTTTATTACCCTTTTCTTGTTTATATACATATTCATCATCTTCGTACACTGTAACTCAATACATATTGTACATCGTTGTTGTGACCATATATTGTATAGAGAGAGTAATTAATGCAAGAACCAAACTTGGGCATGATGGGTAGTGGTGGTAGCGGTGGTAGTGCACTTGGTGGTTTAGGTGGTGGTGGTGAAGTGCTGTCCGGTGATCAGAGCCGTCAGCTAAAGGCAGAGATAGCTAACCATCCTTTATATGAACAACTATTAGCAGCTCATGTTTCTTGTCTCCGTGTTGCTACACCTATCGATCAGTTACCTCTTATTGATGCTCAGTTATCACAGTCTCATCATCTTCTTAGGTCTTATGCTTCTTCTCACCATGCCCATGCTCTCACCCCCCATGAGAGGCAAGACCTAGATAACTTTTTGGTGAGTTTTCTTTGATTATTTTTTTTATTTAATTTCTTGTTTTCTAAGTTTAGTTATTCGAGATTTTCTTCCTCTGTGGAGTGTTGTTTCTTGGGTTTTTAACAGCATAGATGTGTTTTTTCCAGGCACAGTATTTGATAATATTGTGTAGCTTTAAGGACCAGCTTCAACAGCATG
This sequence comes from Mallotus japonicus, assembly GCA_949634005.1. Taxonomy (NCBI): domain Eukaryota; kingdom Viridiplantae; phylum Streptophyta; class Magnoliopsida; order Malpighiales; family Euphorbiaceae; genus Mallotus; species Mallotus japonicus. The sequence goes on from CATIWK010488862.1 coordinate 7,787, forward strand.
TCAGAGTCCATGCCGTTGAAGCAGTCATGGCCTGCCGGGAAATTGAAAACACCTTACAAGCTTTAACTGGTTTGTCCTTCTCTTTCTCTAATACCCTTCAAGTTCAACCTTCATGTTTATGCTACAAATTAAAATCCCCTATTTCTTTAGAATACATGTTTATGTCATGTAATTATTAGTCACCAGCTTAAGCTAGCACTGCTCGTGTTTTGGAATATAACCTGCAAGCAAACTGAGGAAGTCTTCTTGCATCAAATTTGTGTCTATGGATTGATAAATGATTGTTAGTAGGCAGGAAGATTGGAATAGCTTGGTTGGTTTCATGTAAGTTTGAGAATAGCCCGTGAAGGAGGTGGATGAAATGTACTAGGGACCTACCAGTACAAAAAAATTTATTAGTAATTAGATGTTAGTTAGTTCGGTGTGGAGGCTATCACCACCACGGCACCACCTCCCTTCTCCACCACCACCACCACCACACCTATATACTGACTCCCAACAACCAATAAAAAGTATAGTATTGAAATATTTGGATGTTAGGAATTAATATTATTATTTTCTTGATTGCGTGTATACATATATAGTGAAAATAATGCCTAATACTGGTTTGGATGTTTTCTCCATTTTTTAAGTTTCGTTAGGTAAGCATATATACTGTTTAGAGGGGTTATCATCAATCTGTATCTTAATAAATATCGCATTATTATTTAGAGGGTCAGCTCCCTTTAGAGGTTTAGGGTTCAAATCTCCCTTCTCCCCTCGGCTCCCTGACAAAAAAAAAAAAAAAATATTTCATTATTAGATGCATAATTAAACCCACAAGGGCGCCTGATCTAGTTGGTAAGCACTTCAAGAGTAAAATCCTGAATCTATGTGTGGAAAATGCACCCCTTAATATCATCTAGTCCTGAATACAGTCCCAAGATGGTCTTGACAGTTTCAAAAAAAAAAAAAAAAAAAAAAAGAAGAAGTACGCAGGCATAATTTATGGTGTCTGTCCTGCCTAGCCGTTTTGTAGTGTTTTGTAGACCCAGAGCCAACTAGCTTATTGTTGCCATGCCTGCATTACAATCCATAGAATTCTGAGCACTGTGCTTAGGCTTAGGAAATAGCACCAATTTTAATGCAAGAGAGCTAATATGGTAGTAGAATTTATCCTCATAGAGGAAGAATAAATGTCAATATGAAACATATACTATATGGGAATTTCATCAGTTCTGGTTAAACGGATAAGATTAGCCTGTTAGCTGTTTATGTTAAACCGATACAACGTAGATGGGCTTTTATCTTAGGATAAGGAAGTTGCTTGAAGAAAAGAAGGGTCTTGTATTCTTCAAAAGTAGCCTTCATTTGGATTATTTGTTAATGAGTTAAATATATTGTTTAATCTTGGTTTAATTATCAAACAAGATTTGGAACTATGGATGGAACTTGTTGATTAATGTAATTCAAGAAGATTGAAACTTTGAAGCATTTTTTTTTTCACATAATTTAGTGCTGTTTCTACCTTGCATCAATAGTAGTTGTACATATTAAGTATATATACTCAAAATCTTTTTTTTTTTAAAAGTTCATTTGCATTCCAATTTATATTTAAAGAAAATACCATTAATAAGCTTTTCTTGAATATAAAGAAAATTTAGTTCAAATCTGCTTTAACTCAACTTGTATTGTCACAACATCATCACCATCAAATATTTTAATTGAAAAAATGCCTTAATTTGATGTTGAAAATGTTCAATTTATCTTAATATCATACTTGAAATTAGCAAAATGTATTAGCCACGTAGAAATGGCATTTCAAGTTCCCAAGGGTCATCTTAATCTTGCTATTCATTATACGGCTTTTTAGTGCAGTGAACATTAGTAGCTACAACTTTCAACTAGAATACACATATACGATCATTTTCTCTGTTGAAAGTCATGCTTTTAAAATGGCAAAACTCAGAATTAATTGTCAAAATGTACATCATTTTATTTCCTCCATAACTGACTAATTTAAGCTTCCATAATTTGTCATCATTATGCCTCATAGCTACTTTAGGTATTAACATGATTACTCTCAAATGCAGTTGACCTTATGGTTTCTTGCTTAAAGCTTTATAAGCTGTTGGCAAGGAAGAAATACTAGTTTCAATGCATTTTAAATGACAAAAATATTCATATCACTATAAAATATTCACCAATCTCATTGCAAAAATGAAAAACTCTTTAAATAAAGATTATTTAACCCTAATGGGAAGATGCATTTGATTAAGCAGACATAAAATTACAATGATCTTGTGCTTAGATAATCATCATTGCTTTCAATATATATATATATATATATATATATATATAAACTAGTACTCTCTCTTTTCCATTGAGAAGAGAGAGTACTAGTTTATCTCCCCTTAGTGTCTAGTCTTTCTTTATGCAACAATTGCCTAACATATAGCAAGAAAATGAATCGAACAAATATGTGTTGTTTATATCTCTGGGCGGATGTCACTTTGGAAGGTGGGCTAGGTTTCAATGTAAGCTAGTGGTAGCTTTAAAATCCCCTAGCTAGCATCAGGCCCTAACTGTTAACTTGAGCTCACCCTAGCCTAAAGTAGGCAAGGCCTATATTGTCAAGTTTTGGGTCGAATGCAGAGCTAATGCAGGCTAGCTAAGCAAGTATTTGCCCTGTTGAGTAGAAGGGTATGAGCCCTATGGGTGTGCCTTTTGATTTATTAAAATGATGACCTAGTTGAGGCTGGCATAAATTTTATGAATAATGTATACACCACAATGAATAGCTACATATAATATAGAAATTTCCCTGAATTTGACTCCATGCTAGCTAACTTTTTTTTAACAGCTGGAAGGTCAAGGGGAGGGGGATCGAATTCATAATTTCACCTTATAATGTCCATGACTTGAGTCACTATACTATAAAAGGAGGACCCATGCTAGTTAACTTTTGGTCAAAAAAAATGGATGAAAATGAATTTTAATGTCATTTGGATCATCAAATCTAAATTGGTAGATGAAAGTTTAACTCTTTAGTTCAATTCCATTAAAAAAATCACATCATTGTCAAAATGAATTCTAATTTTCAAACAAATTCTTAATAATGGACTATATTCGGTTTAAATGATTTTTTTTTAGACTTTGATTTAACGATAAGCAATTCCACAAGATTAGAAATAAATTTGACAAAATTTTTAGTTAAATTAAACATATTCACTTGGATTAGCAAATGAATTTCATAAATTCTTCGGAATTCATTTATACCAAAAACACACTAAGAATTTTTTTTTTTTTTTTTTTTGTTCTTTTTGATGATAATTGGCTTAGTGAGCGAAGCTTTCTTCCCATTTCTCTGTTCAGGAGTAACTCTAGGTGAAGGCACAGGTGCAACCATGTCTGATGATGAGGATGACCTGCAAATGGATTTCTCTTTAGATCAATCCAGTGCTGATGGGCATGACCTTATGGGATTTGGTCCGCTACTTCCAACAGAGTCCGAAAGGTCCTTGATGGAAAGAGTTCGACAAGAATTGAAGATTGAATTAAAGCAGGTCTGTTATGAATCATACTTCATATTTCATTTGAACTACAAAACTTGATAAATCTATACCATGGAAATAACAATTTTTCTAGTGTACAAGGAACGTATTCAGGAATAAGTAAATGGTTATTCATTTAATTGTATTTTGTTGCAGTTCAATCAAAGGTACATAAATGGCAAATTATAATTGCTGTAACATTTCTTTTTTCAGGGTTTTAAATCAAGAATTGAAGATGTTAGGGAGGAAATATTAAGAAAAAGAAGGGCTGGAAAACTTCCAGGTGATACAACCACAGTCCTGAAAAATTGGTGGCAGCAACACTCAAAGTGGCCATACCCAACTGTAAGCAGCTAGCCTAGCCACAAAATCACACATTCAATATATAGTTACAAGTGCCATTTTCAGATTTCTGCTTCTTTAGCTCTTCCAATAACTTTATCAAACATGGTTAAGATTCTGTCAGGTGCTTGAAAAGAAGCCCTAAAATTGCAATATGTACTGTACGGAATGATTCTTTTTCAAGCTAAAGATTAACATCTCAAAGATAAGCAATGAATTTAACTTTGTCACTGAAGTTGATGTGCATGTGATACTTGCAGGAAGATGACAAAGCAAAACTTGTGGAGGAGACAGGCTTACAGCTGAAGCAGATCAATAACTGGTTTATCAATCAAAGGAAGAGAAATTGGCACAGCAACTCTCAATCTGTGACATCTTTGAAGTCCAAGCGCAAAAGGTAGAGACAGTCATTTATATTTTGCTTCAGATGAAGAAAAATCCATCCCAAAGAAGGAAACTAGTTTTATGTTGATATAACTGTGATGTGATGTTGGGGTCAATACTACTTTTGCTAACTACCAGAACCAATAGATGGAACTTGATATAAGCTTACACATAAGGTTGTAGATGATACATATCCTTTTAACAGGGTAAAATTATTATCTTCATGATCTCTTTTAGTTTTTTTTTTTGCTACTGCTCCATATTCTAATTTCACATATCGTTTCCTCTGCAATAAAGAGCCTGAATAGACTCTCCTATAATGTAACTTGGTTCATAAATATATTCTAATTTCTCTAAATGTATCATGTCGATATATGAACGTGTCCTTAAAATTGTCCGAGAAAAGAACAATTAAGTATTAATATATATATATAAAAAAAATATAACTTCTAAATGCTCTTACGGTACCAACAAAAAATATTTAAATCACGAAAAGTAATTTAGATGTAATTTTATGCAGTAAGTTTTTTCTTTTTCTACTGCAACGTTTTCTTTAAAAGCGAATGAGGGTAAGAAAATTATGAAAAACAAATCAATTTTTCTAATTAAATGATCAAACAAGCTTCTAATCATGATTTATATAATAAAACTTCTATCTTCTCGCATTGAATTGTAATTGTAAAGCTCCCTTTGAAGTTAGTAAGCTAAAAAAAAAAAAAAAAAAAAAAGTGGTACTTTTATTTTGCAAGAAATGATGAAGATACTGCCTTGATAGATAGTACCAAATTGTGATTCAAAGGACCACCCAATAATTGTTCATCTTGGGTCTTTTTCTTGTGACTTGTAGATGGATCAGTGGAGAGTGCAAGTTTACAATAGCAAGCTGATTCAGAACTTTGAAAGGTACTCATCTACAGTAGTTGGTGGGTGCTGCTACTGTGTAATGATTAGCAATGCCAATATATATATACACACAAACGCATGCATCTTCAATAATGTAAAACTGTGTACTCGTCTAAGAATTTAAGCTGGTAGCAGGGAGCTAATGAGAATAGAGAGAAAAGTTGGAGGGACCATTTTCAATTCCTTTTAGTATGATGTTCTTGCAACCATCTTGAAGATGACTCAAAAAGAGTACTACAGGATCTGTAAAGAGCTAATTGAAAAAAAAAAATAGTAAAATGAAATGCCAAATTCATTCATTTATACACAGCACTTGTTTTAGTTTTTATCCCACTCATCAACAACAACAAATTAATAGTTATTTTTTTTAAGACATTAACAGTGATAATTTGCCAATCCAATTACTCATTTCAAAATCTTAAAAGTTTTTTTTTTTTTTAAATTAGAGAATTTTATCCAGTAATGATCCAAAATTAAACTCACAATCTTTTAATGCCATAAAAAAAATTTGGAACTTTTACAAAAATAACCAAAAAATGGAAAAATATTTCAAAAATAGATTTTTTTTTTTCAAAAATACGGTATTTCATAATATTTATTTCAAAAATACGGTGATTGTTTTCATGTACCAAAAACAACTAAAACAATCGAAAACAATTGAAACAACCAAAATAACCACAAAAACAACCGAAACAACCAAATAAAATAATAAATAACCCTTTAGATTTTTCAAGCCAATCCAATGGAAACAAAAATATAATAACTGAAAACAACAAGAAACAACTGAAAATAATAAAAAATAACCAAAAACAACTAAAACAACCGAAACAATCAAATAAAATAACAAATAACACTTTAAAATTTTTCAAGTCAATCCAATGGAAACATAATTAGAATAAAAATCCAATCGAAGCAGAATTAGAAACTCAAAAATAAAACAAGTATTAACTACCAAAAATAATGAAAATTAATACCTATCTATTATGATTATATTGTAAGACGATGATTTTCAATAAAACAAATAAAAAACTAGATATTTATAAGATGTAAGAAGAGAATTTAATTAGAAAGTTTATGAGTTTGTATGCAAAAGATCTTGAAAAGAATAAAGAAAAAAAACAAAGAGATATAAAAAAGGTAAAGCAAGTAGAGCAATAAAAAGAAGCAGAGAAGAAAAGAACTAAAATAAAAAATGTAATACTGAAAAAATAAAAAAAACCCTGTCATGTGAAATATAAAAAACAACCATATAATTAAAAATATTTAAGTAAAATTGGTTTACAGTACTCATTCTGTTCCATTTTAATTATCTTTTAAAAAAATATAATTTGTGTCACTTCAAATGATTTTTTTAAATTACCAATAAAAAATAAATTATTTTTTTCAATTTTATCCATATCTTGGTTTTAGAGTAAGTTTTCTATTGGAGTAATTGTAATCCACACTAAATCTTAGTTTTTCTAAGAGAGGATTATATAGTCATTTGTACCTATAATTATATTTATTAAATAGAATTATTAATCTTTGAAATGTTATCTTAAAAGATAATTGAAATAGAACGGAAAGAGTATAATTTTAACCAAAAAAAAAATTCTAGTCCACCATTTTACTACTCAACTTATCTGAATAAACGGTTCAATTCTTGCTCAATACAGTAATTGTTCTGTCATATCATATGTAGAGTTCCAAAGTTCTATGTTATGGGCCGATAAATATACAAAATAGAATTTCGTTTGATTGCATCTTTTGCAGGCCAATCAATATTAAGAGCGCCCCACACCCCACTCACCACTCAATTTGCAGCCCATAATGGCTTGATGCTGCTTGGAATGGCATGGCGCGGTAAGAGTAGTCGAACTGAAAACCAACGGTAGAAAAAATACCAAAAACGCGCTAAGATCATATCATCACCTACAAAACAAGAGAACCCATTGGCCATTTGATTTTTCTAAAGAACTTTACTGTTCTTTTTCCCCCTTAACCTTTTTCTTGGAAACTGTCAGTCTGCCTCAACCAATAAACAACTAGACTCTCAGATCTCTTCTCTTCTCTTATTGGCCTGCATTAAATCGACCTGGTCAACTCTCTCTTTGTTTTATATATATAACTAAGAGTTGACTTGGTACAATTATAGAGTCGGCTCAATTTAAAGGTAGAAGGGTTCAATATCTCACCTCAATTCTCAGAAAAAAAAAAAAAAAAAAAGGTAAACATTACTTGTGATTTATATGTTGATATTTTAATAATGGAAGCTTCGAATTATCCGCACCATCCTGATGTCTGCTCAGTCCTGTTCATTTTCAACTCTTTGTTCTTTATTTTCCATTTCTGTTTGCTATTTCTCATTACAATATCCATCCTTTTGTTCACGTCTTTAAGCCGCCAATCCATTTGTGTGCTTCTTGGAAATCCACTTTCTTTTACTCATTCAAATCTTCGTTCTTGTTCTTTCTTGATTTATATTCTCAAGTTTCCTAATCTGAAACTTCATTATCCTCCCTTTCTTTATCACATCTCAATCTATTTCTGCAAAGTTTCGGTTTTTTGAGCAATTTATTGTCTATCTGGAGCTTACCCAGATTGATATTTTGTCTTATATGTTCATTTGGAGATCACTGATTTGACATTTATATGAACTAGGCATTTGTCAAGACTTCATTTTTGACATCCTTTGCCTCTGTTTAAGCAATTTTCATTTTCGGGTACCAGAGAAAGAAGACTATTTGGTTGGTTAATCTTCATGTCGAAAACTGCTATTGATCATAATTTCTCTTATGGGGGCTCACACCATATGCAGAGTCAAGAAGAAGTGCCTTTCAAGACCAATGAAGGGTCTATGAAAGTTGTGCTTTTACATGGTAATTTGGATATATGGGTGAAGGAAGCTAAAAACCTTCCTAACATGGATATGTTTCATAAAACATTAGGAGATATGTTTTCAAAATTGCCAGTGAAGGTTAGCAAGAAAATTGAAGGGCATGTAAGTAATAAGATAACCAGTGATCCATATGTTAACATTTCGGTAAGTGGTGCTGTAGTTGGGAGGACTTTTGTGATTAATAATAGTGAGAATCCTGTATGGATGCAGCACTTTGATGTTCCTGTTGCGCATTATGCTGCTGAAGTACACTTTGTTGTCAAAGACGACGACGTTGTTGGCTCACAGATTATAGGTGCTGTTGGAATTCCCACACAGCAGCTATGTGGCGGCATGAAAATTGAAGGCACTTATCCAATTCTCGGTGCTAATGGGAAGCCCTGCAGGCCTGGAGCTCAGTTGAGCTTATCAATTCAGTATACCCCAGTAGAACAGATAGCAATTTATAAGCATGGTGTGGGTTCAGGTCCTGATTACCATGGAGTCCCTGGTACATACTTTCCCCTTAGAAGAGGATGTAAAGTTACTCTTTATCAAGATGCTCATGTTCATGATGGTTGCCTTCCTGATGTGAGGCTTGACAGTCATGTTCAGTATGAACATGGGAGTTGCTGGCTTGACATCTTTAATGCTATTAGTCAGGCTCGACGTCTAGTTTACATCACTGGGTGGTCTGTATACCATCTAGTTAGATTGGTTCGAGATGGTCAGGATGGAACAGATTGTACATTGGGTGATCTTCTCAAAATCAAATCTCAGGAAGGTGTGAGAGTGCTTCTGCTTGTGTGGGATGATCCTACTTCTAGGAGTATCTTGGGATATAAGACGGTAAGAAGCTCAAGACCAATCATACATGACACTTGTTTTTGTTTTGTTTTGCTCTATGCAATTGTTTGGACTAATTTTTCATGGGTAGATAGTTGTTTTTGCTGGTTCTGTTTTACAACTTTGACATTTTATTTTGTGAATATTATTATTCTTCTCATTGAGAGGCCTTTTATGCAGCATTCAAAAGTTGAAGGTTTGGCTCAATGTTAGCCTACAACAATTGCTTTTGCAGGTTTGATCCTTGCTATTTAACTCAAACGGGGCAAGGAATAGCTCGTAATTTATATCTACAAGGAGAGCCTCATGGTGCTTTTTTCTTGTAGATTTTCTATCAAATATGAAACTCTGAGAACTGATTGATTTATACTGAGTATAATCAAATTTTTTCTACTTTTAAATCTGCCATGAATTCTACAGATGATTGACATACATCAGATTTTCCATTGAGCACCAAAAATAGAAAACAAGTTAAAATGTGGAGTAGGCGTTGATTATTTCATTAACATGCTGGGGCAAAATTGATCAATTATTTGAATAGTCATGAGGGTTCCTGTTTCTGTAGTACTGCTACATGGTAGATATGCACCAAATATATTCGTCATCAATCCTTGCAGCATGATAAGCTTGTATCATGTAGTGTGACATTTGCATTTCCAGAAAATATTAGGTTCCTTGTAGTTTCTTCTTCCTGTGAAGGTTTCTAAATTGTCCATCCATGAAAGGCAATTTCAGCATTAAATGCTTGCAAGTTTCTTATAGGTCTAAAATAGATATACTTACATATACTATTTTACTCGTCATTGATTAAATCTATGATATGTAGGAAGGGATCATGAATACAAATGACGAAGAAACTCGCCGGTTTTTCAAGCACTCTTCCGTGCAAGTGCTACTTTGCCCTCGATCAGCTGGAAAAGGACACAGCTTCATAAAAAAGCAGGTGGGATATATATATAGGCAAAATACATCTCTTTATTCTCTATCCTATTATCACTGCTGCTTGCTACCTGAACTTGCCTTGTTAATTAGGAAAGTAGAGCAGGGATAATGCACCTTTTATATTTACTATTGTGAGTTTAATTTTCCGCACAGAATCTTTAAATATACAGGCACATAAGGTGGTTTGTGCATGTATGTATGTATATATTTACATGCATGATTTCAATGAGTAAATGTCTGGAGTGTTGCCTTTTCTGAACCTCTTTATATTTTGACTTTGTTTATCAGGAAGTAGGAACAATCTATACCCATCATCAGAAAACAGTGATAGTAGACGCTGACGCAGGTCACTATAAAAGAAAGATCGTAGCTTTTGTTGGAGGCCTTGATTTATGCAGGGGCCGATATGATACTCCACATCATCCTCTTTTTAGGACATTGGAAACATTGCACAAAGATGACTTCCATAATCCCACATTCGCGGTAAATTTTCAGCTAATATACTTGTCTGCTCTCAGATTTCATCTTGTTGCTTTAGAAGTAGAAATGTTTTTGTTTTTTCTTGAGCAACACTGAGATAGCTACCACATTTATGCGTGTTCATATGGTTCTACACAAGCTATCTGCTACCACCACACACCGTGTCGAGAATTTTATGTAGTTTGGTTAATCTCTATGGATTCACATTGAATATCAATTTTCTAAATTGTTTTACTGAATGTTTTTACTTGCTCATTTATATTCTCTTGAAATACAGGATAGAAGGCTAAGAATGTAGAAAACATTGTAAAACTATTGTCATTATTCTTTATAACCTGTTTATACTATCGCTTATCAGGAGCCTGGTGTTGGTTGTGTGAGAGAACCATGGCATGATTTGCACAGTAAAATTGATGGCCCTGCAGCATATGACATCCTCACTAATTTTGAGGAGCGTTGGTTGAAGGCTTCAAAACCTCGTGGGATTCACAAGCTGAAGGCATCATCAGTTGATGATGCATTACTCAGATTTGAAAGAATTCCTGAAATTATTGGGATAGCAGAAGCTTCTAGCCATGCTGACAATGACCCTGAGTCTTGGCATGTCCAGGTATATTTGATGTCAATTAGCTATTGCTCTCCAATTTTTCTGTACTTCTTTCTGTTTACTTGAATTTCCCATCAAATGAAGGTATTCCGCTCAATTGATTCCAATTCTGTCAAAGGCTTCCCGGATGATCCAAAGGATGCACCCAGCAGAGTAAGCAAACACCCACTTGAAGGTTCTTCTCCTTATCATAGTTTAAACAGATGTAGGTTAATGACTGATATTTTTGTTACATTGTAACAGAACCTGTTGTGTGGGAAGAATGTACTCATAGATATGAGTATACATGCAGCATATATCAAGGCAATACGTGCAGCCCAACATTTCATCTATATCGAGAACCAATATTTTCTTGGATCATCATACAACTGGGATTCTCACAAGGACTTAGGTGAGGAACTCTATATTTTCAGCTAAGGAACTAGAATCATTTAGTGTTCTTTGACTCTTTGAAAGTGACATGAGTAAATAAATGGTTATTGTATCTGCAGGTGCAAATAACTTAATACCCATGGAAATTGCTCTTAAAATCGCCAAAAAAATCAGAGCAAATGAGAGGTTTTCTGCATATATTCTCATCCCAATGTGGCCTGAAGGTGTTACTACTGCCGCTTCTACGCAGAGGATTTTGTATTGGCAGGTAGGAATCATTTACCGTCCTGAAAGTAATTCAAATTCTTGAGCTTGTGGTGAGTCCAGGAAGAGATGTAGTCATGTCTCGTAGCTGAGAATTTAACATTGTTACTTTCTGCAGTCAAAAACAATGCAAATGATGTATGAAACAATTTACAAGGCATTGGTGGAGAGTGGACTTGAAAATACTTATGAGCCACAAGACTACTTGAATTTCTTCTGCCTGGGCAATCGCGAGGCATTAGATAGGGAAAATAGTTTAAACAATGCTCAAGGTTCCAATGCTGCAAACACCCCTCAGGTATCTGTCTATAGCAAGCATCACGCTTTTGTCTTCTTTTACCTGCCTAATCTGCAACTTAATTGTTCTGCTTATTCTTTTTGATTGATAAAAACAGGCATTGTCTCAGAAGAATAGAAGATTTCAGATTTATATTCACTCCAAAGGAGCGATAGTGGATGATGAATACGTAATACTGGGATCTGCAAATATCAATCAACGCTCCATGGATGGCACTAGAGACACTGAGATCGCAATGGGTGCTTATCAGCCTCAGCATACCTTAGCAAGCAAACACTATCGTCCTCGTGGGCAGGTATAGCTTTCTAGTCTTGCTCAAGAGTTATATCTAGTATTGTTAGCAAGAAATTTAGTGCATGAAAAGCTGACATTTTCTTTAACTGCAGATATATGGATATAGGATGTCCCTATGGGCAGAACATATTGGAGGTCTAGAAGAATGTTTTGAGCAGCCAGAGAGTGTAGAATGCATAAGACGTGTGAGGTTCCTTAGTGAGCAGAACTGGAGACAGTATGCTTCTGATAAAGTAACAGAAATGAAGGGTCACTTGCTCAAGTATCCGGTGGAAGTTGATCGAACTGGCAAGGTCAAGCCTCTTCCTGGCTGTGAAACATTCCCAGATGTTGGTGGTAACATAATGGGGTCTTTTACAGCTATCCAAGAAAATCTCACAATCTGAGCTAGCTGTCGGACATAACTAAAACCAGGTCATATACATTATGCTATGCACATTTGTTATACTGAATTTCTCATGTATGCTTTTATAGAGTCTCTTGAAAATTATACCTGCTAGATTGGCTAGTACTTAATTAGTAACTGATTCAGTTTAGTAGAATTCATCCTGTAATAAAACTTTTGTTGTAAAACATTTTCTTTCGCTTGTACTACTTTAACGAGAAATAGAATTAAGGCAAGTAGCAAGCAGACGATGATTATGATAAAAACGACTTGAGTCTTTCACCTTTGGTATCAAAAGGTGCCGTGTCGTTCGGCCGTTTAAAAAAAAAAAAAAAAAAGAAATACTGTCGTTTGTTTCCAGCGTGGCAATCCGCTTTAGATAAAAACGCGGATCGAACTTAAGAACCGTTGGATAACTTTCCATCCAACGGCAAAAAAATCAATCAAAAAACAGAAACGGCGGCATCCTCAATCCATTTTTGGCGCTCCAAAAAAAATTGAAAATTTTGAAATCCAATCTGTCGTACTATAAAATCCCCAATCCACCAAACCCTAAGAGCATCAACATCATCTTCTTCTTCTGAAATCAATCTTAGAAATCAAATACAGGAAAAAGAGGAAAAAAGACGAGAAAATGTCGGGAAGAGGAAAGGGAGGCAAAGGATTAGGAAAGGGAGGAGCAAAGAGGCACAGGAAGGTGCTGCGTGACAACATTCAAGGAATCACAAAGCCAGCAATTCGGCGTCTTGCTCGCAGAGGAGGCGTGAAGCGTATCAGCGGTCTTATCTACGAAGAGACAAGAGGCGTGCTCAAGATCTTCCTTGAGAATGTGATTCGTGATGCTGTTACCTACACCGAGCATGCTCGCAGAAAGACCGTGACTGCTATGGATGTCGTTTATGCTCTTAAACGGCAAGGCCGTACTCTTTACGGATTTGGCGGTTGATTTCAATTTTATTTTTCTTTTCATGTTTAGGTTTTAAGATTTAGGCTTGGTGTTGGATCTTCGATTTGTAGATGCAGTTAACAGATCTGGACCTGGATCTGGATGTGGAATGGAATTGATTTGAACTTATTATAATCTGATTTCCGCTTTCTTGCCTATGCATTTATCTTTTGACAATTTTAAATTTTTGAAAAGCAGTAGAATCATTGTTGTTTCTTTTAATGGTTTTAGAGTAGATGGGTGCTGTCTGGTTTGATTTGTACAAATAAGGTGTGGTGTGCCTTTTCTAAGACTACAAATTCTATTTGGACAGTAGTATAGAATTTGCTTCATGAAGCAGAGAGTAGTAATGATCAGTGCTTGTTAAGCTCATCAACTTCTATCCTGCTGCTGTTGTTTATTTGAATTATTTGGTTTTTAAAGTGAAATCAATCAAATTAATGAGTTCATTAAAATTATGATATGATTTTTAACTATAAAGTGTTGATGGAAATATGTGTAATTGTTGGAAAAATAGTTACTATTAAAAATTTAGAATTTAAAATTAAAATATTTAATTTTATTAAAATAGAGAAATTAAATTGTACATTTTTGTAAATATAAAGGGATTAAACTTTATGTTTTCATAAAATATATAGATCTAAATGATTTTTTAATAAATGATTTACTGAACTCTATCTAAATGAAGTATTAATAGAATGAAAATCGAAAAATAAAAAAAATTTGATTTTCAAATGAAAGGGAGAAAAGTGTGAATTAAGTCTAATCTTAAGAGAAAATGTAATTTATTCTTTATTTTGGGACTAAAATTTCTTATGCCTTGTCAATAATTAGCGGACTAAAATTTCATGTTGTAAAATATTTTCTATTATCTAACAAAAATTTAAAAAACTTTTTATTTATTTTAGATGGGTTTTTTTTTGAGAATTTTAGATGAGTTAAGAGAGATATTAATGTCGTAGGTGATTGGGCGTTTGTTTAATGCTGTAATTTCTCATGATCTTCCTTCAAATTAGGTCGATACTACTCCAGATGTACCGTTTAAACCTTTATAATACCATATCTGTTTTTGACCAAAAAAATAAAAATTTAGTCCATGGATTCTTCAGCCTACCTAAGTACCTGTATTTCTGTTCTGTTCAAAAAAAGTACCTGTATTGAAAGCACCTTGGGATCAAAATTTGTCTTTTACAATGTCATTAAAGAAAATTTTTAGTCTTCATTCCATCTATATTACATCAAATTACTATAGTACAAATATTTATATCTATATCAATTAGGGTTGGTGTGAGTAGTTCGGCGTTCTCATCCCTTAAGTAAGGTCAGGGATTCGAACCCTGTTCATGTATGGAAATGCCTTGATTGGGAGCACTTTACCCCTTCGTGGGCTGACTCGGTGTGAGTGGGGATTTAGTCTGGATGTAGTACGGGCTTAAAGATATCTCCCATAGTTGGAACCCATCCAGGACACCTCATGGGCATACAAAAAAAAAAAAATTTATATCTATACAAATAAAATTACAGCCGTTAAATTTATTTTTATTTAAAGACAACCATTGATTTTTTTGTGTACCAATATTTGTAAATTGTATCAATGACTACAATTAAATTAATAATAATCTAATGGTTCAAAATCTATTTGTATTGACACAAATAGTTGTATTGTTGAAGGACTCTACAATAACTAATAATATATATATATATATATATATATATATATATATATATATATATATATATATTTATTTATTTTTATTTAACATTATTTTCATGTTTATACTACGAATGTTTTTATTTATACCACGAATATTTTGTTTATCTTATAAAATTATTATTGTTTTTAGTAAGTGCAGATATGATTAAAATTTACATATTTTAATATCATTTAAAAATACAATTTAATAATTAATATATATTTATTTAAATGATAATAATTTTAAATTTTTTAAATAATGTCTCAAAATTTTATTTATAAGAAAAAATAGATGATGAAATATTTTATCCATTTTATGAATCCACTCGATTTAAACTTAAAATTAATTAAATTTTTTTTATAACTACTAAATATGGAAAATTTCAAACATATAAAAAAAATCTCTCTTAATTTTGAAAATAAATAAAGACTCCAAATTTAACGAACACATAGTAAGAGCATCTCTAATAGGTTATTTATTCAAGTAAAATTTTTTATTTTAAAGAGTCAAAAAAAAAAATGGTTTCCAATACACTCTTTATATTTTTATTTTAGAGTACAAAGTTGGTTTGACTCTCTACATGTAGAGAATACTCTCTGCTCTAAAATATTTCAATTTCCCATGCAGAATATTAATTGATGTTTATCTATTTATTGAAAATAACTTTTTCTTTTATCAAATGGAAGAAAAAATTTAAATAAATAAATGGAAATCTTGTAAAAAATAAAAAAGAAAAAAATTAAACATTAATATTTATTAGATAAAGTAAAATGAAGATTAAAAATATAAAAAATCTATTGAAATTATACAAATTTTTTCACTTTTTATATTTAAAACTTTCTTAGAGGTATTTTTTATTGAGTAAAAAATACTTTTTAAAATAAAAACTACGGTTAGAAATGTTCTAAGAAGATGAGGTGCTCCATTCTCAATCATATTCATTTTCAACCAAAGATTTTTTTAAAATTTAATTTATTTTATCTTAGAAATAATAAAACACAAACAGCACCAACCAAACCCATCTCTGTCCAAACATAGTACCTCATATCTTCTGTCTATATATATACATCATTCACCCCAAGCTGATACGCACATACAGATCCAATCTCAGATCCATAAAACAGAACGCTTTCCTTCTCCTCTTCATTTCCACCTCCTTCTCTCTGCTAAAACAGCAATGGGTTTCCAATCAAACGGCAACACGGACAGACCGTACAAGTTCCTAATCTACGGTCGCACTGGCTGGATCGGTGGACTCCTAGGTAAGCTATGCGAATCACAAGGTATTGACTACACTTACGGTAACGGTCGTCTCGAGAACCGTCTTTCCCTGGAGAACGACATCGCTTCTGTCAATCCTACTCACGTCTTTAACGCTGCCGGCGTCACCGGACGTCCTAACGTCGATTGGTGCGAATCTCATAAGGTTGAGACTATTAGGACCAATGTGGTTGGGACCTTAACCTTAGCTGATGTCTGTAGAGAGAAGGGTTTGATTTTGATTAATTATGCTACTGGTTGTATTTTTGAGTATGATGATAACCATCCTCTTGGATCGGGTATCGGGTTTAAAGAAGAGGATACTCCGAATTTTACTGGATCCTTTTATTCCAAAACTAAGGCTATGGTAAGTAATTTATTCTCTTTTCTTTTTAATGTTCGGATCTTTGTTTTTGGTTATGGATCTAGTAAATTTTATTATGGATCTGGTATGTTCGGAAACTTTTTTGCTTAAATGCAAGAATTTAATTCGATTTGAATTGCATTTAGTGCATAGTTGCGGCTATTTAATTATTTTTTACTTCAAAAAAAAAAAATGAAATCATGTAAAATTAATTTGAATTAATTGGGCCACATTGTAAAATTTATGGTAAAATTGGAGTTAACTGCTTATCGTGTCGAAATTCATGGCTCTAAATTGCCATTTTAGCTGGTTTTTGTAGTGTCAATTTGTAGATAAATGATGTTAGTTTTTGAATTCTGATTCTAGAGCTGTTTTGGTTGATTGAAAGGTGGAAGAGTTGCTCAAGAACTATGAGAACGTGTGTACATTGCGTGTCAGGATGCCGATATCATCTGATTTATCTAATCCTCGGAACTTCATCACTAAGATTACTAGATATGAGAAGGTGGTTAACATTCCAAATTCGATGACAATCTTGGATGAGCTGCTTCCCATTTCCATTGAGATGGCAAAGAGAAATCTCACTGGAATTTGGAACTTTACGAATCCTGGTGTGGTCAGCCATAATGAGATTTTAGAGATGTATCGTGATTATGTTGACCCCAAATTTACATGGAAAAACTTCACCCTTGAAGAGCAGGCAAAAGTTATAGTTGCCCCAAGGAGTAATAATGAGCTTGATGCTACTAAATTGAGTCGGGAATTCCCTGAAATGTTGCCGATTAAGGAGTCCCTTATTAAGTATGTGTTCAAGCCAAATCAGAAGACTGCTGCTGCTTGATGTTAATACATCAAAGTATGTGTTCAAGCGAATGAGAACGCCGCTAGTATTGAATTGTAGGTTTGAGTTTTTTGGTTTCACAGTTTCCTGTTGTTATTTATTGTTACATCTTGTTTTCTTCTTCCCAAATGGCACAGCACGATTGCACCTATCAATATTGAATCTTGCATTTGTAACTTTTTTTTTTTGGAAGTTCTTGCATTTGTAACTTGATCATGAATAAATTAGTTGAAAGTGATGTATCCGGTTATAAATATAATTTTGGATGTACATTACCTCTTATGTAGTCTGAGAAGCCTAGCTATTTTTGGAGCTTTTATTTGGTTTTATTGATGAGTGTTTCTAACTGGCATTGCTTAAGGCTGTCAAATCTATAGGTCTTGATTATGGTTTTTAACTGTTTCTTGAAATTGTGTGGTTCTGAGTAAAGTGGCAGGGTACCTTCTATGCATTGCTGTATGCTCCTTGTCTATTACTATTTTGAATGAAAATTTGCCATTCCCAATGGTAATCTCAGAGTACCTGTCGTGGTTGAAGATGGAGATGGAGAACCACAAGTAGCAATATTATGTATTTTTACGTATGTTGATTTCTGTTAGTGCTAGAACCGTGAAGAACTGTTTTTGCCTATTTGGTGTGCGATTTTTAGATAGGTCTTTGATGAAAGGGATTTTGTACTTAAAATGAAGAAGATTGGGTGGTTCAAGGTGGACAATATCTCAAGTCACTGCACTTGTGATTGACACTTTCTATTATTTATACCCCATGATGAGTAAGGTGGTGTTGGTGTAATTTCTCAATAGGTAGTCGATGGAGATGGGCATATTGGCGCTTTAAAGGCATCATTTGGTTAAGCCGTTTAGGTGCAGCCTTAGATAACTATGGCACAACTAGAAAACGCAAATTCAACAGCAGTTCAAAATTGGCATGCCATTTCAATTACGAAAAACCGTATCCTCAACAAAGAAACCCTCGAGTGGGTTTTAATAGCGGCTTTTCTTTCAATCCAGGTTTTAGTAGCGTTCGAGGATACCTTTATAGTGACCTTCAGTGTTTTCTGAGCCATGGAATAGGAGGAACATATAGAACCGGTAGAACATAGGAGGAACACGAGCGTTCGTTACAACATAGGAGGAACATGTACCTTATTTTGTTGTTGTTTAATGTAGCAGAATTTTAAAAAAATGGTCATAAAAATTACAAGCCACGAATAAATAGTTGTAAATCACTCGCTAAATGTGAATTTCAAAGTGAAAAGTAAAAAAAAAAAAAAAAATACTCAAGTACGACGAAAAACAGTTTTACTATAAATTTTTTTTAGAGTCCTACATGTGTATTTATACAAATCGAATTAAAACCGTTATATTAATATTTATTTAATTATAGCCATTGATACATTTTACAGATATTGATACACAAAAATAATTAATGATTGTAATTAAATGAAAATTAATCTAATGGTTCTAATTTTATTTGTATAGATACAAACATTTGTACCGTAAAGCAAATTTTTTTTTTTTAAGAAGTTAACGCTTCAATACTTAATATTTTATAGCTATAACTTTCGGCTGTGCATAACTTCCTCGCTAAAAGTTGAGTTTTGGCGACTATAAGTAAATCATCCCCAAACCTTTCATTTCCGACTTTATGCTTTGTCGCCAGATATATCCCTTCAGCAACGCCGCTGTAATAATTTTCCTTTTATCATCCGGATGATGTGCCATTTGTATGAGCTTTCATCTCGCCTGGTTAGAATGATATGTCGTTTATTTTAAACGGGTCCTTTGATTAGAACTCCTTTAAAATCATCATTCAAATGTGTGATAACAGGCAGGTTTTCTTCCGTCCCCTTCTCTATAATTTGAAGAAAGTATATGACCAGAAAATAAATTGTACTTCTTTGTCTTGAGTCTTAACCTATAGAGCAAGCAAATCGACAATTCTGACTAATTCATCAATATATCATTTGCAGTAGATCAGATTAGATGACAAGCTTTGATAATGCAATAAAAGTAAAAAAAAAAAAAAAAAAAAAACCTTTACCAAGAAATAAACAAGCCTAGAATCCATTTCTGAGTAGAGAATTTTATTGACAGAATCAATCCACTTCATATGCAATACCCAGAAATTTAGATGCAAAGAAAATCTGAACATGATTTAGTTTCGTCGAAAGATGCCCTTTTTGTGATACATGGAATGACCATCGAAAGTAGTGGTTGTTTTAAATGGAACACCATGGGAAGCATTGGTGGCACCAGGGAGAACGTTGAACACAATTAAAGGGCTTCTCACGACATGAACTCCGTCCTTCCATATGATAGCACCTGACATGATCTTTTGCTGCACTAACTTTGGACCATTGACCTTCACTGTGAAGGTTTGCTTCTCTCCAATGTCAGTGAATGACAGAACAGAAGGTTGTACAATGACATTAACAGCATTTTGCATGTACATACTGAGAGTGTATGTTGAATTTAGTGAGCCAACATTGGTGACTGTCCTAGTAAACACTCCTTCAATAGGCTGCCCATCTTCTATAGCTAAAGCAAATGTTGGGTAATTCAGATCCCAAGCTCTTCCAGGCTTTGAATTATTGCAAAAGCTGCTGTTGCTCCCAGTTATCCATCTAACAGTGGTTGTGTTGTAACCCTGCTTGCAAAGAAAGTTAGTGAAATCTTCCTCGGATGCATCATAAACAAGACCAGGGTCTACTGCTTGCAATGGATTAATATGACCGGATCCATAAGCAAATTCAAGGTCACTGTGCTTCCTCGAGTCCATAACGTATGCTGTTTTGTTGGAACAAGACAGGTTGTTAGGAAAAACACATTTCAAAAGTCAAGAATGCAAAAGATAATAGATCTCGTTCTCTACCTGTTGTCATGAGAGCAGACTTGATGGCTGCAGCAGACCAGTCAGGATGCGCCGCCTTAACATAGGCGGCAGCACTACTGGTGTGTGGGCAAGACACAGATGTGCCTGACATTATGGCATACTCAAACCGTCTGGGGTCATCCCAGTAAATGGAAGATGGTGCCAAAGGCGACCAGGCAGCAAGGATATTTACACCAGGAGCAGTGAGATCAGGCTATGTAGTTACCCAGAAGTAAGATCTTAAGACAAGTTATTGAACAAAGATAATAGTAAGCTACCAAACACTGCTTTGGATCAAAGTTGCCAATTCTCTTGATATTACCTTCAAAATGTCTAGGGTGATAGGGTGTGGTCCTCTTGGAGAGAACGATGCAGCGATAGGTGCAGTGATATCTTTCCATGTCTCACCAATAAGAATAGTTGCAATAGGATTGCTGAAAAGATGTGTTCGATTTTGTAAGAATACAAAATGGCAAGTACTAAAGGTGACCAAATAAGAAACTGTGATAATTAAGGTATGTTAGTCTGTTGATCTGATGTAATCCAAGATTTCAAGGCCCTCTTCCTTGCTAATTAGAGTTGCAGGTAAAGGGTAAGCAAAAGCAACTTCAGTAACATCTGGATCAGACATAATGGTACCAACACCATTAGCTAAAAGAATTCCTGAACCATCCCAAAGCGCTTCGCAGAATACTATCTTTCCTGCTACTTTATATGAATTCATCTTTCCAGGTATGCAGTATCTTGAAATGTCTGGATCAGCACCTGCAGAGTAGTTTGCTGCATCTCCTCCCCAAATCAGAGGATATGAGGTTCCATTCAGGTCAAAGCTATTAATGGACAGCCCCTATATTAAAGCGAACGACATTTCCATAATGTCATCAGCAAAAGGTATTGATGAGCTAAAGATTCGTTGTAAATAATCTATAAACTTACAGTGTAGACTTTTCCATTGCCTAGAACAGCTTTTGCAACAAATTTCCTGTCAATGGTGCTTGCAGCCACAGTCAGCAACCATGGAGCAGAATTGGAGACTGTACCTGGATGAGGTCCAGTATTGCCAGCAGAAGTGGAGGTTAATATTCCATATCTCATGGCATGAAAGGCACCGATGGCGATCGGGTCAATAAAATATGGTGATGCCCAGTCATCACCTAAGGATACTGATATAATGTCAACACCATCAGCTATGGCATCATCATAAGCTGCCATGAGGTCTGTGCTTGAACATCCATAAGACCAACAAACTTTGTACACTGCAATTCTAGCATTTGGAACTCCACCTCTTGCAAATCCTTCTGCAAGCCCCAAATAGTTTGCTCCAGGCACCCTTCGGCCAGCTGCAACTGAAGATGTGTAGGTTCCATGTCCGTCAGAGTCTCTCGGGGATTTGATGTCACCCTCATCATACTCATTCAGACTATTGTAAAACCTGGCTCCAATTATTTTGCTGCAATTTGATGTATGTTAAATGTCATGTTTACGCTATTTTTCATGCAATTCCTGATTGTAACTGAGGAGTTAGAGGACTAACGAAATCTCACTTGTTGCAGGTAAAGTTTGCACCTTGGCATGTTCCCTTCCATTTACTAGGTGGAGGACTCATTCCTTCATCATTGAAGCTTTCAGATTCTGGCCAGATTCCTGTAATTTAAAGAAATTAAAAATCTTCCTATTTCCAGTCAATACATCATCTTTATCAAAGTGATCAGATTGGTTATCAAACAAAAACCTGTGTCCATAAGACCAATAATGACATTTCCTTCTTGAGAGGCTCCAAGTTTTCCTTGGGAAAATCCCATGAAGTCCCATGACCTTGTAGTACGAGGCTTTAGTATGCGGTTCGGAATCACTGAAATCACACCTTCCATGCCTGCAGCAATTTTGGATTTTATTCAGTACTAAATTATAGAATAAGGTAATAAAATGGAAACGGATTTCCTGATTCTGAATACTTATCAATAACTCTTACTAGAGATTCTTTGAACTTCTTCATCTGATAACTTAGCAGCAAATCCATTGAAACTCCTCCCATAACTATAGATCAGTGACTCTTTAGCTAATGAAGTGCTGCAATTGGGGAAAAAATACTATTCAATGCTTGAGATTATTCTGAAGTGAAGTATCATAATACAATTGATTAAGAACTTGTAAGCCATGTAACTTCTCCTGATTAGCATTTACATGTGCTAGTAACTACAAATTACTTGGCATTATACTGAACTTGAAAACAGCTTCTTTTTTTTTTTTTAATTTTATTTTTTACCAGATGCAAGTTTTGTGTGTTCCTGATAACCTGAAGAAACATAACAGAATGGTTTTAACCTTCCGAGAACATTTTCTAGCATGGAATGGTGAATTGATGCAGCAGAAAAATCTCCGCCAGGCCGCTCTCCCATATATACAATATAAACCTGAATATGAACATAATAAAGAACATGTTAAGATACTGTATATGCATAGATAAGCATACCCTGAAGCGAGAAACTTAGGAAACATCTACCTTTCTCACAATGTCATGGCAGTTCACAAGAATTAATGCAAGAAACAATGGGAAGACAAGAGAGTAAAGCCCTGTCTTTGCCATTGAAAATGAAGTATTACAAGCTATGCATTTGTTAACATGAAACAATGTCTTACGCAATTTAAATGAGGCTACCAGGAGAGAGTTTTGGTGATTATCGCCAAAATTAAATAGTTAAAACAACTGGAAAAGAATCTTGAAGCCGAACAATAGAGACAGGAAGTCGTTGGAATCATATGTAATATATTTTCATGCCTTAGCTATTTTCTTGTCTGTATAGATTAATCCATCGCAGACAGGTGATTAAACCACTTTGTTTTCCACTCACAATCAAAGTTGAGTTTTTGATGTAATAAAAACTTTATAAGAGAATTATGCTGGCTTTATCGTGCACCAAACAAAGAAAAATAGGACGAATGAGCTCAACTCTAGTGGTACCTGATGCTTGACAGGACAAATTGTGAGAATACAATTTTAATGGAGCAAACGTATTTATTTATTTTTTATTTATAAAAAAAATACATTGGGTCAGAGACATGATACATTAATTCACAAAAACATGACAATTTTGTAAAGACATGCTGATTCAAATACACACACTCCACAAAGTTAGTTATAAAGTACGAGAATACAATTTTAATGGAGCAAATGTATTTATATAAAAATAAATATATGGGAGAGCTTTACCCTTTTATGGGCTCACACAAGTTAAAGTTTTTAATTATAAAAAACAACAACAACAATAATAATAATAATAAGGGCTAATCCTTTTGTCATTATTGAGCATTGAGAATAGAACACAATTTATCATTTATCCAATAATTGAGTGTAGCATTCCTGTGTAAACAAAGACATTGCTATTTTGAGAAAAAATATATAAATATATAGTCGACAATGTCAAAACACACATAAATCATGTACATTAATCATCATATAAATACACTTATGGTTTGAACATATTGCTACTCTCTATTTTGCACTTGGTAGCAATGGCAGAGGGGTAGGCTTTTATTATTATTATACTGTTTTATTTCTACCTTATAGAGGCAGTACAAAACTGACATGCAGAGGAGAAATCCTAAGTTACATGGATTCAATTAGTTGCGTCCGAGGATTCCATTCTTGTGATACACTGAAGAACCTTCAAATTTGAATGATTTCCGTTGCATGCTGTTGGTGTCAGGAGGAGTATAAGTAGCACCAGGCAGTATATTGTACACAACTATTGGACTTCTAACATTGTAAGTCCCATCATTCCACACGATGTCACCTGACATGATCTTCTGCTGTGCAATCTTTGGACCATTTATCTTAACACTGAATGTTTTAATCCCTCCAATGGCAGAGAATGACAGAACAGAAGGCTCCACTGTCACGCTGAGAATGCTTGGCGTGTAAAAGCTGACAGAGTAAGTTGAGTTAGGTTTGCCAACGTTTGTAACTCTTCTTGTAAACACTCCTTGAATTGGCTGTCCATCTTCAATGGCAAGGGAGAACGTTGGGTAGTTCAGATCCCAACCTCTTCCTATCACTGTGCTGCTGCATACGCTGCTGTTGTCCCCAGTTATCAGTCTAAGAGTTGTAGTATTGTAACCCTGTTTGCATAGGAAGTTAATATAATCTGAAAATAGATAATGCCACTCTCAATGGAGAATTTGGGCATTATGCTCGAATTCTAATCGATATAGATTTGTCTCAGAATTTGCCTGAGAATCTTCTTGTTCAACGGATAGGCCGAAGTTTCTTCATCAAGGTGGCTTATGAGAATTT
>CATIWK010488893.1:0-18235 GCA_949634005.1 Mallotus japonicus
AGTTTGGAGAGAATTTAGAAAGAGTTTGGAGAGAATTTAGAGAGCTATATATTTCTTTTTTCTACCATTTACATTAATGAATTTCAATCTCTTTATATAGAGATTTTCTTTCCACTATTTGAGAACTATTCTCTCACAAGCAATGTATTGTTCATTCACATGTAATATATTGTTCATTCACATGCAATATATTGTTCATTCACATTCATAATATAAAGATTTTTTTTTTAATTGTGAAATGACGACTAAACTGCTTAACTTTTTTGGTTTAATGGCATAGAGTGTTATTAAAGTGTCACGGAAAATAGGGCTTGAATTCATTACCAAAAAAAAAAAAAAGAAAATAGGGCTTGAATTCCACTTCCATCTCTTTCTTCAAACTCTCTATTTTTTTAAAAAAAAAAATTCAAACTTTCTATTTAATTTGTTCAAAAATTAATTTTTTTTTAAATTGTACAAAACACATACAACACACATTAAATCAGAAACAAAATATATTCTCCGACGTATTTTTATGTCAATATATACCCATTTATTTTGTCACAATAATTTTTTTTTTATTATGAAATTCTTGTCTTTTGTTGCAAGACCACGGGAATATACATACATGGTCACAGTTGTTTGTTGTTATCCAAATAGTGTATGCAAATTTAATTGCTCGTTGGTCCAATTTAATGCCACCTCTTTGTATATTAGTAATTGTTTTTTTTTTTTTTGGAACAGAATAAAAATAGTATATTAGTAATTGTTGAATCCTCTCTAATCCAATATGAAAATAAGGTATTATGAGTCCCACCATATTTCGTTTACAAATAGTCAACTCATGAAATGGAACCCATTAAGGTGATTTTTAAAAATAAAAAATTTAACAAAAATTTATTTATAATAAAAGTAGAGTCTTTATTATTAAAAATTATTATATGATTTCCAAGAATTTTTTTTATTTTTTTTAGAACTGGATTTTTTTTATAAATATATAATTTCAAATTTAGTACTTAATTTGATAATTAAATATGACCTTGTGTTCCCTAATATGTAATTAAAAAAATAAAGTCAATGAGGTGGCCGAATGACTATTTTTTTTAATTATTAGTATATAAAGTTTAATGGAATCTAACTAATCCAATTCGATTTGAATAGTACCATAAAAAATAGTAAAAATCCCCTAATATTAATTTAACTTAGTTGCATATATAATGACTATAATTCAAAACGTCGCTTAAAAAAAAAACTCTTACCAACTGAATTGGTACTATTTTTTCCAAGCATGTATAAGCTATTTATAAAAAAGACTATTGTAGATTATGTAATACATCAACATATCATGTCATATGACCTTTCAAGTTTCATCATCTAAAAAAATTCAAAATTATATTTGATTGGACTACTAAATGAATTACAAAAGGAAAAAAAAGTGCAAATTGGACCCCATATTTTACTCTAATTTTACATCATATTAAAAATTTAAACCATATTGGGACTTTACTGATCAAATCTTGAAACTTTTTTTTAGTACAATTAAATGCTATAAATTAATAAAAAAATAATTTTAATAAATACTAACAATTAAAATTGATATTTTTTTAGAAATATATATATATAATCTAACTATAAAATTTTAAAAAATTTTAAACCTATAAAATAATTTTTTAAAATTTTTCTTAAATTTTACAATTAAGTGATAAAAAATTCAAAAAAATGACCAATTTAATTCGTTAATATAAATAGCAAATTGATAATTGACCTAAAATTTAATTTAATGGTTGAATAAAAAAATTTTGAATTTTATTCATCAGTTTAAAATTTTAAACCTAAACAATAATTTTTAAATCTAAATAATAATTGATGAATAATTTTTTTTATTCAATTATTAAAATCAAATTTTAGGTCAATTATCAATTCGCTATTTATATTATTGTGTAAATTTGGTCATTTTTTAAAAATTTATATCACTTGATTGTAAAAATTTTAAAAATTTAAGAAAAATTTAAAAAATTATTTTATAGGTTTAAAAACTTTAAAATTTTATAATTAGGTTATATATATTTCTAAAAAATTTATCAATTTTATTTGTTAATATCCATTAAAATTAATTTTTTTATTAATCTATAAGACTTAATTGTATTAAAAAAAGTTACAGGATTTGATTGTATTCAGTAAAGATCCAGTATGATCTAAATTTTCAATATAGAAATTCCAATTTGAGCCAAAA
This sequence comes from Mallotus japonicus, assembly GCA_949634005.1. NCBI lineage: Eukaryota > Viridiplantae > Streptophyta > Magnoliopsida > Malpighiales > Euphorbiaceae > Mallotus > Mallotus japonicus. Next base: position 2,213 of record CATIWK010488893.1, read on the forward strand.
AAATTAAAGAGTCAAATGTAAAATTAGGGCAAAACGTGAATGTCCAATTTGCACCTTTTTCCAAATACAAAATGCAAGAAAGAATTTTTGTGCATAAACTTAAAATTTTTTTTCTTTTGAATTGATAAAATTAAAATCTTAAAATATGATTATGTGTTATTTTTTAAAATAAAAAACCTAAGACTCATCCAAAAATATATACATATGTAAATAACATAGGTGATGAAAGAAACAACATAAATTATAAGGTAGTTGGAGTCGTTTTCATGATGTTTATCTTTTCCTGCACAAGTTAGTGAAGTACTATATATATACATTTGTAAAGTGAAATGAAATTTGTTCTTTTGAGATATATATATGTGATATGTCTAATCACCTCTCTATATATATATATATAAATTAGTTTAAGCAATCAAATTCTTAAACCATAATTATTTGTAATTTATTTACTACTTTAATATGTTGCCTAGTAATTTATTTTGATAAATACCGTTAAATTTTAGTAAAAATTTTACACCTATCAAAAAGAATTTATCTTTCATAAATTCTAGGTATGTATTATACATATAAAATACGTAAAATATTTTATATAATTAGTAGTTTCTTTTTCATTGTGTTTTCAAAATGGTAGATTTTTTTTTCTATTCAAGAAGGGGCGAAATTCTTTCTTCATACATTGAATTTACACAATTTAATTTTTTTTGTCTTTTTCTTGTTGCTGATAGCTCAAATTACAAGATATACGATTTAAAGCTATCAACTGCATCCGAATGTAGAGAAAGACTGAAAATACACTTCCCTCGCTCTCTAGTAGAAAAACGGAGTAAAAGGTCCCCATTGACGGAATAAAACATTCCAAAAATATAGACCATACTCCTATTAAGCCTAGAACTCGCTTCAAACAGAAAATGAAAATATAATAAACTAATTTAAAGTCAGTAAGTTATTAAAAACACTCATCTAAATGAATAGAAATAAATTAATATGAAAGTGCCAATCCTACCTAGGCCGGGTGGTCTATCATCCAAGCACAGGGATTGACATCCATAGAAAAGGGAGGTTCGATACCCCACCCCTTTCCCAAGAGAAAAAAAAAATAAAAAAAATGAAAGTCGATATAGGTTCATGGATTAAGGGAGAACTATTATTTTTAACTTTATCAATCAACATCAAGTCCATTTTTATAATCTTAGGGACAATAATAAACACAATATATCCCTAAGGATTTTGGTAGGTCCATAAATCCAAGAGAATTCTCAATTATATAAATATGTACAAATCCACAGTGCTTATTACATGTTGTCTTTTAAGCAAAATCTGGCTAAAAGGCAATTTGGACATAAATTATACATACCCTCTTTTATAGTCACTTTGGATTTCAATGATTCCACTACTTATGTTTCTATGAAGATTTGAAAATGAAAGCTCAAATCTTATCATATCATGATGTTTAACTTAAAATGCATGTAAGTTTAGAACTAACAGTCCTATCTTGCTTTGGCATTTGGTGATTGATAGATCATACAAGAAATGGAAAATATCTTAAAGCCTAGCTATGATGTTCTACTAATCTTTTAAGGTTCTTGCATTTGTTGTCAATTTTTAGGCCAACATTCAGAGATTTTTTTTTTTATGGCAATACGCAACAGCAACAGCAACACCAACAAGGACAACTTCATGATTTATTTGAATTATATTTTTTTATTTTCTAGAGAAAAATTGTTATCCATGAAATTTGAATTTTCATATTTATTCTTTAATAATTCACATTTTGTTAAAGAATTAAGTAATTTTTCTATTAATTTGGAGGTCACATGACTTAAAAAACCAATAGATTATATAATATACAATAATCTTTTGTTTTAAATAAAATAAAAATTAATTATACAATTCAATCACGTAAATTTTAAATTTAAGAGCATCTCCAACAGGACAGCAAATCTGATGATTTGCGTTGGATTGTGGCGTGGGATGGCTCCAATTCCACGCCAAATTCAACAGCAAATTTGTGATGGTGAATAGTGCCAAGACAATTTTGGTGTGCACCGTTCACCAACACCAAACACTATTCATTATTTTTTTAATTGCTTATAATTACAAAATAGTTATATACTTTTACATTTGTATTATTTTAGGCCAATTTCAACTTAACATTATTTTATTTCCTTTATAATAATAATTATTTTGTTTATTTTTTAATTAACAAAATATAAAATTAGTTGAATTTATTATAACTAAATGTTAATAATATTTAAATTGAATGAATATGTACAAAATAAAAAGTATGGGTGTAATTTGTAAAGATGATAAAAAGTATAAAAAATAAGAGATATAAAAGAATATACATAAAATATTTTTTTTGGTGTGAAAATTGATGTTATGGGTTGGAGGTCAAATTATTGTAGATATACAAAAATAGTGCAAAATTTACACTAAAATTATATTTTGAATTGGAAATGACCTAAGAGAGTTTTTAATACTTTTAAATTAAATAAAAATAAAAATAAAAATAAATTAAAATCTTACACTTTATAATTTTTTTTTCAAAAGAAAAGAACTATTTCCTCACCCTGTGAGACTTAAATAATTTTACTTGCATCATTACTTTGAGATATGAATTGACTATTCTTAAAAAATTTAGGAGAGTTTTTGAAGAAATAATACAAGGCCCACTGAGATAAGATCCTAAGCATTTGTAAGCAAATGAAGCCTAGCTTGGATGGTTAAGGTGAAGGCTAATGATCCTCGGTGGATATGACAAGAATTTTATTTGTTCTTTTCCCACATTCCCCAAGGGCTTATATATATAAAAAAAATATTCTCTTAATATTATAGTAATATCCCTGTTGTTAAAAAAAAAAGCATTTGTAAAACTCATGAGTCAAGGACCTTCTCAGCTCCAAAAACACTATACAATAGGTGCCTAAAGGTTGGAGAAAACAAGGATGGCTTGAAAGGCCCCCGTTACTCTTTGAAAGGAAATGACTACCTCCTTGCATAGAATTCGAGCTGTTCTCATTATCAAGTCTTTGTTTCTTTGTTTCTCAATAGATTTGATAATGAATAATGATCATGGTACACTGCAACTTCTTTGTTTCTATCTCCTATATATTTGAATGTTCTTGAAAAACATGAAAGTGTTTCTCTACCAGAAACATGACAACACAGAGTATTATAGGATATGCCATACACCATAACATCCCATCTGTGGTAAAAACTCAATATAATGGTTACACTTTGGTCCTAATCCTTCTCAAAGAACATATTCAAACCTTAAAAATACTTAATGAGCAAACAAAAAAGGAATAACTAAGTTCGATTCACCATCGACTCATCAGATGTTTCCCAGTTTACAAATAAATGCAGAGAACATAATTCCTTGCAGTTGAACTGTTGGATCATATATATATATAACTTGTGTAAAATTGCACTCCGATTTGGTGAAAAATATAGGCACAAAAGAATGTTACAGGAAAACGAATGGACTTCTGTTGTCAGTACCTTTCCCTTATTGACTGGACAACAGTATGTTATCCTGCAAGACATATGCGCATCCTTCCTCCCACAGCTTCAGATGCTACAACTACGTACTACAACTACTAATAACAAGAGACTGAAAATATCAAGAAATATTTTTAGTTGCTAAACCTTTGTATATCTACTAATCTTCACAATGCTACTTGCTTTACTTGCATTTGTCATAAAGATTTTCTTCTGAGCTGATTCTTGGCTTTTACAGTGCATTTGCCATGACTTCTAGTCTTATCTACGCCCCAAGTACTTAACAGGTACACTGGCTGGAAGCTTAGGTAACTTCCGTTTTTCTGCAAACTTATGTATTAAATCTTGAATTTCCACAAACGCCACTAAGAACTGTGCTGCGTCAGTTTGGATTAACACCTTCTTCACTGCTAACTCCAATGCCTTGAACCTACAATATGTGTTCAAAGTACCCAGTTGGCGAAGCTCACAAATCTGGTAGTAATTACAGCTACAGATTTAACGAAACATTTCTCCATGCAGACATGCATATATTCAGGATCCAAAGTAATGAGAAAAGAAGACAATATGAGAAAATCTTACATTGGATGCATATAAAATGTGCTAGCCTATCTTTTACTGGTCTTTGAACAGATGCTTTTAGTTGTCATGTCATTCACTTAGTCACGTTGTTCAGTTTTTGGTTATACTTAAAAAGGAAAGAATTAATACCTGAGTTTTTGAGCCTTAGTGATGACCCTTGCAATCTTCTTGAATTCACCTTGAATGCAACTTAATGCAGCATTACATTGTCTACGATTTTTGAGAGAAACAAAGGGAAGGTGAAGGACACATGTAGCTTGAATCTCAGCCATTTCCGCATCAATTACTGCCTCCTCAATGCGAATTTCATTGATAAATTGTGAGAGGAGCCTATCAATGCCATTTGAATTCATTTGAGATGACGCCCATGAAGTTGATGAGTTAGCCAGGCCACAGAGGAGGTCCAGGATGGCGGAGGGCCGCCACTCCCCAAGCCAAGTGAGGGAAGCTAGTTCATGGGGTGGAACCCATTTAGGCATGAGGAACTCTACAACATCCTTGAGCCTGGTTGGAACCATCGCACAATTGTAATGCGCATTGAACATATTCAATTGTTCCTGTATCAGTTGTTCAAATTCCCACCTTGCCTTCAGTTGTTTCTGTAGCCTTGCTGCTCTAGTCTTCTGTTCTTTTCTCCATAAACCATACTTAGCTAAGGTGAGCTCTTCACCTAATTACCATATTAACTGTCAGCTTGCAAGAAGATCAACAGAAAATCCCTATGATTGCATAACACGCACAAAAACCCACAAGTGTGCATCTAAATTAGCATAAACAGGCAAGGTTTACAATCTACAAGCTGAAAATATCCCTGTACGTAAATTTTGATGTTATTTTGACCAAATTAGCTTTGAAGTTCAAACAATATGCAAGAAGTATACAATGTGGTCCTTTATGGCTTTTGTCAATTTCAGCAAGCAAAATATTCCCTTAACATAGCATGCATGCTTGATTCATAGTGATGAGAAGTAAACATAATAAAGCTTTTACTAGTTAGATTCCTTGCAAAAGGCAAGAAGGGCATGGTTTTACTTAGCAGAACAGGTTCCATCTCATTGGCCTGTGGTAATTGGCTTTTTGAAACTATTGTGTGAAAGTAATGGAGAGGGGAGGGGCAGTCAGCTAGATATCAACTAATGCTACATTTCAAGAATATACACTGTCAAATGTTTCTGGCACTAAGAAGCATACTGGTACTTCTGTTGGCAAAATTACCACAATCAAGCAAAAACACCCACAAAAGTGATAAAAAAAAATATTTAAAGAAAAAGGTTACTGGGTTTTGCTCAAAATTAAAGTTGAGAAAAATTTCACCTTTCTTGCTCGTTTCAGCCCGGTGGAATGTAATGCACTGTATTTTCTCAGCCATGTTATCCATCTCATCATCTTTACTTCCTGTTTTATCATCATGTCCATCATTTTTACTCTCTTCACACAAGCTCCTATATTAAAATCACAAACATTCCCGTTAGTCAGCAAGAAAAAAGAGGACAAAAAATCTTGCCATACCAATCAATTGGGACCGTTGAATTTCAACACAAATTCTCAAATAAACTCACAGACTTCATGATCTTAACAAGAAAACTAGTTTATATACACAGTCATTTTCTTTATATTTTTTCCTCTCCATTCTCTCAGAAAATTAAACAGATACAACAAAAAGATCAAGCAATGAAAGTTAATTAATTACTGTTTCCATAACAACCCACCTCATTTCATTTCATCTTCTACTTCTTTTTCGATTCTTTCTTTCCAAGAAAACATAAAACTGAAACCTTGACACTTTCTTGCGTTTTCCTTTTGGTTCTTTTAAAGAAAACCAACCATTATTACATATAAAAGTACAATCTTTGCATGCATATAAGCAAGAACAAGGAGATGATGATGATGGAACTCACATTGTGGTTTGTTTCTACGAGAAGCAAATTGGTTTCTTGATTTTCTTCTCTTGCTCTGCTATGCTAATCTTTGAAACTGGAAATGAGAAAGTGTGCAAGGTTACAACAGTCGAGTTTTGGGCCTATCTCGGTTCGATCGGTTCAGTTGGCTAAAAGAAAATAGGCTTTTATGCCGTTAAATTTTCTTTTTTATTTTTTCCTTCTGCGACAATGTGCTTGCTGGGATTCCATACAGTTAAAATTTGTTAGTTGTTAGCGTTTACGGATAAGAGTATTTAATTTATTTATTTATGATGTGGAATATTACATTAATAAGTACCGTTTATAATAACTTTCCAAAAAAAAAAAAAAAAAAAGTACCGTTTATAATAAATTTAAAGATAAATTTGAAAAAAAATTATTACTATGATGCCTTAAAATTTCAAAATTTTTACTTAAATATTTGATTTGGATCAGTTGGTAAGAAATAATTTGTTTAAGCAACGTTTCAAATTCAAAATGATATATACAGCTTTTGTAATTCTATCCCGATCAAATTGAATTATTCAGAGGACATTGAATATCAATAATTAAAAAAAAAAAAAAAAACAGAACCAAAAGGTTAAGTTTGAAGTATATTTGACCCCACACGTATATATATGAGAAAAAAAGGGCTACTGTTCAATTTTTAAAGTTTGATTATAAGGAATGTGGTTTATTATGCAGTAAAATTTTTAGGTTGGTATCACTTTAATTGTTTTAGGATTTTGTTTAAAAAAAAATTGTTTTAGGACTAGTATTTGGCTGATAATAGATGATGGTGTGAATTTTTAAAGGAAAAAATTTTCAGGGTTCTCCGCACTAGAAGCTCTTTGTAATAGGTTTAGTTAAAAGAAGACTAGTCATTTATAAAAAGAAAATTCTTATCTGAATCAGATTCATACCATGAACCAAAGCGAGAGAGTGTGCATCCAATTCCAACATGCCAATGTAAATAATACGAACCTATGAGAGTACGAGCCTAAATGTACAGAAGAGTCGGTCTAACCATGCCAATGGTAGACGACGACAAACTTGCAGCAAATATAAATCAAAGTTCAAATCTATGCAGCATTGAAAGACTAATATGTCTGATTTAATCCTATACAGGAGTGAAAGACAATAAGTACATCTATGCTAACATTCTATACCACAATTTACAGGAAGCATAAAACCATTTATCTGTATTTACATTTGTACTCTCGTTGCATTGAGTTAAAACCAGTAATGTTCTTGGCTCTTGGCAGAACTCAAGTTCACAGGCTCTGGATGTCTAACTGCTAGGAAACTTACCCATTTCTGGGAATAGATTGGCAGATTACCTGACAGTGGTTGTATTAACACCTTCTTTGAAGATAATATTGGCAACTGGGGGTGGTATCCAAACTGCACTACCACCACCCTGGCCAACTTGATGATGGCTGTCACCTGATTTTTGGTCCTTCCTCAGTTTCATGCTTACTCTTCGTCCAACAGAAAGGGTAAGCTTCATAGCAGTAAATAAACCTAAAGCAATTGCAAGGGGCCTTATAGCCCAGTGAAAATCCTCAACATGCTGATATTTCTCTACAAACCCAGGACAAGTATCAAATGACACTAGTTCCACTTCAGCTGGATCTGCTAGGAAGCTATTGGATTCATCTCCAAACACAAGCCTCCCAGGGAAACTCACATGAAGGCAGCCATTTGGAAGGACTTGTGAAATCCTCCCAGTAGCCCATCCTCCTCCTCTTTTACAAGGCCACTCAAAATGGGGAGTAACCACATTAGCCTTCAGCCTCACAAACTGCCCCACACAATATCCTTTAGCCATTTGAAGATCAGTATAGCTTCCCATCCAGAGAGTCTCTAAGCCTACAAATCCAACTGCAACACCTCCATCACGCTGAATGGAGTGTAAAATTCCCATAGGAGAATGCCTGCTGTGTTCTTCCTTGAGGCACACCCAATCTCCCGCTGCAAAGCCAAATGTGACTCTCTCTAGTGTTGACTCTTGGACTCTAAGAGGATTTTGCACTCCAGAAATTTTCACCAGCACAAAACCATTTCTATCTGTATCACTGGGTGGACCAACCACAGTTCCTTCAGGGACATCCATGTTTTGAGGTTTGCATGCATTCACTGATTTTCTTGAACGAACTGTATCTTCCACTTCCAGACGGTCTTTTGAGAGATACCACGCAGTGTAGCCACCACTTGATTTTCCAGAAAGGGCTCTGCTTTCCAGACCAACCCATCCTCCATCACTGTTAACAGCATTCTGTGAACTGCAAGAAAAAAATGTCATCAAAATGCATTCTAACAGCAAAGGATTTGTGAAAAAAAAAAAAACAAGAAGAAGAGGGGAATGTTTCAGTTCCACTCTTTTCCTAACATGATTTTACAGGTTACTGAAAGTATAAAATATGTAATAAATTAAAGTAATACCAAGGGGCGATCCAAGATTCATCTTAGAGATGAATAAGTATTTGAAAGGGAGAATAAAAAACAGAGAGAACTTAGACAGGATATTTTTAACATTCCCAGTCCCTTCATTTTCTGAACATTTTGCCAATGCAAAATTGTGTCTGAACAGTTTTAGTGATGTGCAAAAGTAAGTCGCATGCTGAACAAAAGTTCATAAGATCCATTTGCAACATGATATAGGCACTTTTCTTTTTAAGTAAACTGCAACACAAAGCTAATTAGAAAGAAATACCTTTGAAAAGCATATAAAATATCTTCCATCAGAGGTCGGTTGCGGAGATCATACTGAAAGCAGCCAATAATAACATTCTCAACAGCAGGAGGAAGGCCACTTGGAACCTGTGGTTTTTCTTGCTTGATCACAACTGATTGATATATTTCTTCAACAGATTTCCTAAAGAAGGGCTGAACACCAGTTAACATCTCCACTATGCTACACCCAAATCCCCAAGAATCTGTCTCAATGGATATAGGACCTCTCACTTCTGGTTCCCACTGTTCAGGGGCCATATAATTTGGTGTCCCAAGCCTTAAAGACATCTCAGAATCCAGCAAGGGAATTCCACGTAGTAGAAAGGGTATACCAAAATCACCAAGAACTGCATGATCATGCTCATTAAGAAGAAAGTTAGAAGGTTTAAGGTTCAATACCAGCAACCCAATTGAGTGCAGTTCTTGGATTCCCTTTGCTAAATGTATCCCATATCTGTTAACGTCACCAGCAGCATATTAGCACATAAAAAAACATTCTTTTCCATAAAACATACACATCGAAAGCTAAAGAAACTAAATCCCAAAAACCATCACCTCAAAACATCTGAAACTTGAAGCTTCCCTCCTTTCACTAAAGCTATTCTATCAGCAAGTGACCCCTCATAAAATTTCATAGCAATACAGATCTTCCATATAAAAAAAATAAATAAATAAATAAACACCCAGAAAAGAGACAGCATCGATGAGATTGAAACCAAATGGTACAAATGAAAAGAATTAATTTATAAAAGAAGGAAAAAGAAGAAGGATAATAATTTACCTGTCCGTTGATAATCGAGATACCGTGCAACCAACCAACACCCAATATTTCTCTGCACTTCAAAAACAACCTTCCGAACTTATCAACAAATGACTCCGAGAGAACCTCTTTCAATGGATACAGCATCTTAACAGCCACTTCATGATACTCCTCAAAATCATCAGCAGACTGATGATGGGTAGCTAGCCAAACATCACCAAAGACCCCACGTCCAATCCTGTACTTCAGTTTCAAATCAGCTGGTTCAATCCACGGCGACATCTGGGTGGGTGTAGCAACTACCGTTCTTAGTCGGTCAGGATCTCCTTCAAAAAGCATATACTCAAAGGAAGTAGCCGGTTCAGGCACTCTAATCTTTTCAGCCATGAATTAGTTACCTCTGTGTTCGTTCGTTGCTAAGTTGCAGAGAAAATTACTCAAGTGGAGAATATGTATCTTTTTTATATTTGTTTTCTCGGGAAACAAACAAAACACAGTAAGAGGGACAACAAATTTCGAGTTTTTCGACGTCAATTATTGATTAAAGGAGATTCTTCCTGACTGGATGTATATGCATCCATATTTAAAACAAAAGACACATGTCTTATTTCAATCAATAAAATTACCAATATTTTGATGTGTTATCTTAAATCTTATTATTGGGTGCAATACATCCAGTCTAGGCAAGAATTTCTCTTGATTAAAATATCTTTTTTTTAATTGATTCTTTTTTTTTTTGAAGGATTTTTTTTTAATTGATTCAGTAACGCTGGGTATGATGGAATTGCCAGTGCTGCCTGTGTTATTTTTTTGCCACGTCACTACGTTTCAAATTAAATATCTGATTTGTGATTAGCCATACTGGTACGTATGATCCTGGCCGTGCATTTTTATAGTTTTGTATCTGGTAGTGCGTGATTTATGTGGTTTTTGCATTATTGATTTGTAAGATATTTATTTAATTTAGATATTTCCAAAAAATATATATACATATATTTAATTATTTAGCGTTTTCTGATTTTTTTAATTTATTTTGAGAAATTTTTAAAGTGATTGATTTATTGAATTTTAGAGAAAAAAAAAATTTCATCACCCTATATTGAATATTAAATATATAGTTTCTTTTTTTTTTTGAAACTTAAATATATAGTTTCTTAATACTTTTAAAAAAATCTTTTTATTTAATACATAGACTCGAACTCGAAAAAATTCCAATAATTATTGATATTATTATAAAAAAATTATAAAATAATTAATTTAGATCCAATATTCTCTGTGATCAACAAATTTAACATGTTAAGTAATATTTTTATGTTCAAATTGTGATTTATGCTAACTAAATTTATTAAGCTCTAGACAATAATAATTTTAAAAATATAATTAATTTTGAATTGTAATTTTCTAAAATGATTTATGAATTAAAATGCAAAATTCAATCTTATATATGCAAAAGAATAAAAAAAAATAGTCCAAAATGATAAAGATGAACATTACTTGTGCTGTCATAATCTATTAGACCATTAGGCATTTTCAGAGAGCTACTATGATTAAATATCTAACACCAACCATTCAAAGCTTGTATTGAACTGATTTCTACATAATTATTTATATCAATCCCTTGGATTGAGGAAGCTTACAAAAATAAAGCTTCAACTGGCAGTCACCTTACTATTTGTAGCTTCATTCTATCCCCATAGCTGTTAGCTTTGAAGTTTTATCATCCTTGGTCCGACTCCTAAGCACTGCAAGGAAAATCTTGAAGGCCGATTTTGGACTTCTGATCCTTTTCTTGATGCAGTACCCCATAATCTAGAATATGATAGCCACCCTTTCAAGAAGTGAGCTAACTTAAACTCAGGCACTGGAATTTCCTCTTGATCTATGCTATGATTGTTGGAGTTGTAATCTTGGTTCTCGTTCATGTCAGTGTGATCCGCAGCAGTCTTCTGCTCTTTCTCTTCATGAGCAGCTGCAGAAGGCGGCCTTATAACAAAAGTAATTAGTAATGAAACAATGCATATTAAACTAGAAATTCAAGAAATATTGTTAGAAGTGTAATCAGGAAACATGACATATGCATCTGATTAATCATGTGCAGCTAACAATCAACATACAATGAGCTAAAGGTCTATGCAGGTGTAAACTATATCATCATACATCTAAACTGGTTAAACGCATTTTTTCATGGATGTCAAGGAGCATATAAACAGTGTTGACAAAAGCAGTTAGTGGCATGGCACCAACTTCAAAGTTAATGCTCAATCTTGATTTACATGATAGCACATTATGCAATAGCTCCCTAAGACTCTGTAAGTGCTGAACCTGGGAAATCACATTTGCAAGTATACATCAAATACAAAAAAGCCAAGGACAAACAACTACTAAATTGGAAATTGATCAACTGGGGGAGAGGGGGAGAGCAAGTCATATTGTTTTATCGGTTTAATATGCAACTATATGACTGATCAGCTGTACAGTCAAGTAATTAGTTTGTTCATAGGCCATTTACCTGACACAACAGAAACCTGTCATAAAATCATGTCATATTTAGCCTGACCATCAGCATGTCTAAGCAATAGCTCCAAAATAATTTCCATGTTCATGCAGCATTCATGTATAACTATGACAAAGATAGTTACTTACAATTGTTTGTGAGCGGCATTTTGATTCTGAGATCGTTTTGAATATGAATAGTTGATGGACATATGCCTAACGAATTTTAGCTGCACGAGCCACATAATAACCAAAATTTCTTGTAAGCAGCTATATATGAAAAAACCAAAAAATCGGAAATAATATTCAAAATAGAGAAACAAAAGCAACCCAACAATGCAAAGGTAACTAACATTTTAGGTAGGTAGATGTAGCATAAATAACAAACCTGCAACACACATCTTAACACAGAAAATGGCTCAACTTTTTTCTTTCTTCTATTTCCCCATTTTCTCCTCTGTTTGAATAGGTAAAATGGGGAAATAAAAACAACGTACTCCATGAAAGTACTAAAAAAGGAGTTCCTAAATTACAGTGAATTCAGCATCACCCTTTAATATTTTGTCTACACAGTCACATGAGGACTGCATCAATTGATATCTTATACTTTAGTGCGAAACAAGAAGCGATGTAGATGTAGTTTAGGACTCAAGAAGAAAAAGGCCAACTTGAACAGCAGGATTGGTTAGCAAATGCTGCATCTAGAAAACCAAAACCCAAAAAAAATGTTAAATAATTCCCATCAAGCACTGAAAAGAATTCATTTAGATGGCATATCCAACATCGATGGCTCTACGGACTGATATTCCTCTGCCTAAACAGAAATTTGTTAGCTAATCACAGAAGCCAGTCATGTGTATCAAGGTAATGAAATGCAACATATATGCACTAAATCTTTAGCCTTCATTAAGCTCATTGTTGCCGATTGACTAAATCCTGACCTCTCAATCAAATTTCAGAACCACAAATCCTAACAGAAAAAAAAGCATCAAATGACATCAATAACCAATGCATGCTCTTTTTTGACAATTTCAGCTGTGAACCCATGTCTAATTTCTACAAAATTGAACCTATCCTAGCTCAATGGCAATCTAATCCAATATAGTCCAATCAAATACAGTCCAAAATAAATTGAAATAGAATTTTCTTATATACAAAACCTGATCACCATCCTTAATCCCAAAATTTCGGATGCAAGCCTTGTCATTAATCAGCTTCTGATTTTCATAGCTCAAGCAAAAATGACCCCATACGTGCGACCTACTTGCATTCATGCAAAATCAAACAACTGAATTGCATCACTCAACAAAATCCAAATAATCAATTTAAAAAAAAAAAAAGCTCTAATCAAAGAGCAAAAACTTCACTTTTTTTTTTTTACCATGAAATCTTTTCCTGACATTCCTCAGGCATAGAGGTGAAGATTTCCTCTACTGCCTTTTTCAACTCCGCAACCGTACCATTTCTCCCAATATTAACATCTACCAAAATCAAACAATTACAAGTTAATTATTCACCAAAACTGTCGCATCACAGCCATAACGAACAGTTCAATTAAACTGTACCGAAAGAAGAGCCATCGAGCTTGAGTACAGTAAGCTTGAGCAGTTGCTGTGGAAGTTTAAGATAGGAGTATTTCCGTACAACGATCCTTTTATTGCCATTAACGGCGCCGCTTACTTCTTCTTCTTCTGCGTCGCTATCATCGTCGTTTAATGCTACAAGAGGCGAGCAGCGTCTCGCTGTTAGAAGCTTTATATTGCAACTGTTGTTACTAGCGTCGTTTCTTCTCTGTTCCCGAGCGAAAATGCTTCGCATGATCATGGACGGAGACTGGTTTTTCAAAAGAATGGTATTTTTTGCGTGGGGTTAGCTTCTGATCGAAGAATTCTCAGACTCGAATCGATGGGAAGAGACGACAGAATGTTGGGTTGGGTTGGTTTTTGGGAGGCGAGGAGACCGTTGCTCGTGGCGTGGGATTTCTTTTTCTTTGGGAATTTGAGCGTGTACTCTCTTATACTCGCTTTCTTATATCGACGCGTGGACTAACTGGGGCCACTTCTATGTGCGTTTGCCGCTATTTTGGGTTGGCTGTTTTTATTTTTTACTCTTCTTTTACAACGGTAAGTAACTAAGTTTATGGGATTTGAGACAAATGGGTATGGGTAAATTTGAAAAGCCAACGGGTGAATTCTGATTGCGTGCTGGTCTCGATTTGGATCATTTGATTGGGTTTTATTTTTATTTGTTTTTTTATGCTTGTAAAAATAAATAAATATATATATATATATATATAACTATTTGTCCAAAAAAATATATAAAAAACTATAGCATATGTTAAATTGTTATTTTCTTAAGGCAATGCTATAGTTCACACATTTTGAGTTCTTTGAATGATAAGAGTTTATACATATTGCTATCGATTTTACGTTTCCTTCACTTCAAAATTGTATGTTAAACGTCATCAATTTTGATTATATCATTTGTTTTTATTTTAGTAGTTATATTTGATCTTTGATAATTATATAATCAATTTGTGTTTAGTTGAATAAGTTTTATAAGAAAATAGATTTTTTTTATGTTTATTTATTTTTATACAAGACTCTAATTTCAATTTTTTTACTACTTGTTTCGACCTATATATGTACAAGTCGAAAATCTAATTACATGTCTAATTAATTAATTAATTAATGCAAGAATGAAGTGGTTAGCTGTGAGATTTTGAACGTTAAGAAGTGAAGGTAAGGTGGAGTCTTTAGCGGGAGATGTGTGTCAAGGGACTAAGCAGCAGTTAACAAGCTGAAGATAAAGGGAGTTCTTCTTGTGGAGAAAGGGACACATAGCCAATCATATAGATGTACAACTTCAAACACAAAACTTCAACAAGAATCTTCAACAATTTCAATTTTTTTTTATTCCACTTCAATTTTATGTTTATGTTTCTATTTAATCAAACATTGGTTATTGATGACACATGTGTTAGCATAGATGAGCCCTAATGTCATTTTGTTATGAATAATGACATTATATTAATTCCTATGGCAATATAATATTCATTTAAATAAAAAGGTTTATTTATTTGAGTATTTACCTTTTAGCATTATATTAAACATGTTTATTATCAAGAGTTGATAATATGAGTTACAAACGTATTTAGTACATATATTATAAATTGTTCGTAGTTGATTAATTAATATTTGGGTAATATTAATTAGACTATCACCTCTGTCTATTTTCTTTGATTAGTATAAGATACTAATAGTGGGAGGTAGTGAGTCTCATGCTACTTGATATGAGATATCAGAATAGATATGTGGGTACTCATGTGATGGGTGGATCAAATGTGACGTTAGATATGTGATTGCGAGGATATTCACTTATGATCAACAATCACTGTCTAGGTCATAATAGTGCATATGGTCCTTTGACCTGAGGTGACACGGTCATCCACATTTGAGTGGTTAGAGTTGGTTACCGCTTACATACTTGTGTTAGCCACACATGGGTATATGGCGAGTGGTGGCTCTAATTGGTCAAGTGTAGGGATGAGTGATCAACCAAGATGGAATTCATTACCTGGAGTGAACCGGGATAAGATCCAAGAGCTATCTAAGTTTATTCTTGATGAATAAGTTCTTGGCCAAGACAAACATAACAGTCTGAAAGAGTTTCAGTGTTAGAAAGAGTTTCTAGTATTTATTATGTTTTATCAAGAATAGAACTTGAGATGAGTTTAAGTGATATAGCTAATAAAGGTTGACTAATCCTTGACTCTAGGCTATGTCGGGATCTTCTAATGAAGGGATTTTAGTGCACGATAATTATGACCAAAGGGTTCGTGTGAATTGGTATAAACATTCATTTCTAATTGGGCAGTTGTGATATCGATGCTAGGGGTCACTCACAACTTATAAGAACTAAATGTGTTAATGGGATTCACATTTAGATTGAAAGAGTTTCAAATAATATCAAGAGTTGATATTATCTTCTCATTGCCAATTAGACATGAACCTAGTAAGTCACACCTACAAGTATTTTCCAAATCTCTTTGTA
>CATIWK010488988.1:0-12932 GCA_949634005.1 Mallotus japonicus
TTAGATGTTTGCAAGTGAATTTGTCTCACAAGATGATGTTGTTAGTCTCTAGTTTTAATTGATTTTTGATAGCTTGCGCAGAACAATTGTTTTGATTTAGTTTTATGATTTGTTTTTAGGCAGAAGTTGTGCAGAGACATACTGGTTTTCTATATCCTGAGATCAGTACAGGTTCCTCATACTAGTTTTCTTTGAAAAAGCTTGCTAAATTTCTCTGTTGTTTCCTCATACTGGTTCATCTATATCCTGAGACCAGTAGTGAACTTGGGTATATCATGAAGTGTTCATATATATATATGTGTCCCTGTACCAGATAGTGATCAAGGCATTGCTTTTGTTCATATAAGTGATCAAGGGTCAAGGCATTGCTTTTGTTCTGTCAATTGATGATTATTCCTTTTGATCAATTACTTGCTGAGATTTCTAATATACATTTAACTAACATTTCCCACATTTTATGAGGAATCCAATTTTTTTTAAAAAAATTTCAATGAATGTAAGAACTGTATTTATCGGATTTCAATCATTTCATTTGGATTTAACAAATGTTAATCTGATTAATCACTCACCACCTCAAAATTGAAATAGGAATTGACCTCATGTGTTGTCCAAAATTTGCCCAGTTTTTGTTTGTTAAAAGGTCAATTTGCTCCCGGGACTTGTTGTGCATGTCCAAATTGCGTCAAAATTTAATTGTTGGCCATTCAACCCATTTTTTTTTTTCTAAATTGACCAATTTATTATAATTTTGAAATAATGTATTGCACTCTCCTAATAGTAATAAAATCAATTCAAATAAAAATTATAATAAATTTTAGGCTAAACTAATTATAAATGCAATTGAAAAAATAACTTATAATTGTCTTTCTCCCTTCTTCTCCTATTATTTTATTTTCCTTAAAATTGAGGAAAAACCAAATTCCTACGAACTATTACCTTCCCTTCCAAAGGATAACTTATTAGGATGTGCAACACTATGTTTATAAGCTCAAGACCTACTCACTTCTTTCCAATATGAATTCGTGACAATATGGTGTTGATAGTGGTAATTTATCAATTTTCAATAAATGAAAAAAATATAAAAATTGTGTAAAAATCAAAATAGTAAATTTTATTTATTTTTACTAATAATCACTTGAATTTAGATATTAGTGTAATAGATTCTTAGATTCTATTAGAATATGTTGATCAAGTTTATAAATTTATCTGAGATAATTGTCATGAAGTTAATTTTAAAGTGATTTAAACTTATACAATTAACTTATGGGACAAATTCAAACCGTTACCTAAATAATTAATTTATTCATTTATATGAAAAAAAAAAAGTTTAAGATTAGAAGATAATTTGATAATTTAGGATCACATAATTCTTTGACTAGGATTAGGATTAGGATTTTTCGTTTTTATTTTTTGGTTCTGCAGTGAAGATGTTGTTGGGTGTGTTTGAGCAAGGTATAGGCCCTAAAGTGTGTTTATTTTTTTGATCCGCAGGCCGCAGGTGATCTGATAATTGCCCTTTCAAGAAAATCCACCTTATAACGGAAACAGTTAACAGGAGAAACGCATTTTCAAAACCCATGCTTTGGCGCCTCTATCTCTCTCTCTCGATCACCAAGAAAACCCATTTTCTCTTTGTTTCTCTGCAATCATCAAAACTCTTTGTTTTTTGATTTCTTCAATCTCATTCTCTCTATTTCCTTATTCTCTTACTGTTCTTTAATTTCTCTCTCCCAATTCCAACAAAACTCTTTGTCTGGCTCTTTATTCTCTGCATTTTCTTGTTTCTTTACTGTTCTTCAACATCATCGCCATGAATCTGCATTTGGCCATTATAATTCTCTCTGCAATTCTCTCTATTTATTGCTTTCTTTAATTTTCCGTCTCTCTCTAATCCAAGAAAACTCTTTGTTTCTTTAATCTCCGTTCCATTATTCTCTAGTTTTTCTTGTTTCATTACTGTTCATCAACATCATCAAGACTCTCTGTTTCCTGCTTTCTTCAATCTCTGCGTTTTCTTGCTTCTTTACCGTTCTTGAACATCATCAACATGAAGCTTTGGGCTATTATAACTCTTAATATCTCGGTTGCTTTTTGTTTCGGTCTTCTCTGCTTTGTCATTTATGCTGTTTACTATTCTTGGATGATAATTAGAGTGATTGCAAGAATATAGACATGAATTTGCTTATACTTGTTTCCATTTGGTTTCCTGTTTGTTTCCTTGCTCTGAGCATTTTGGGTTATTTTCTTTACAATTCTTTAACATCAAATAAATCAACGTCAAGGACCCCTGAAGAAGAAGATTACAGTGCCATTGAAGAAATTGGGAATATTCTTGGTGAAGCACTTGTGAAGAATCCTGGTGAAGGGATCGTGATTGGGAGTGATGGCATTGACACAGTGACTGAAAATGCTATTCCGATTACCATGAGAAAACTCTATCAAATAAACAGAAGAATTAAGAGCATGGAAATCCAGGGTCTGGAAGAAAAGATTTATGCGTTCTTGCATGAAGGTGAATGTAGAGTTTTCAAGAATGATGATCAAGAACGAAAAGAACACAAGAGGAGTTTCAATGAATGCGCTCAAACTTGTAAAGATCTGCAGAAAATTAATGACTTAAAGATTCGAGCAGCTAATGCAGGCATTTTTATCTGTCATGCCATTACCATGATCATGTTCTTGTTGTCACCAGATAAAGAGAAAGAATTGGGGGCGAAAATTCATGCGTCTGAAGAAACAACAACACTGGTAAATACAGGTGAATTTACTGCCGTGGTTTCTATGATTCTTTGTATCCTTCAAGAAGCTGAAATTCAACTGAAGAGGAAGAAAGATTATGAGAAGACAGATATGGAGATGGCAGCAAGGGCTCCGAAAGGGAAGAGTGTGATTACAGAGGAGGAAGTGAAGATACACAGAGAAGCAGAAATCCACTGTGTTGATGATGGTCTAAGATCAACACCTCTTGACCCAATTATGTTTCTGCTGCTCACACTGATTTTTAAGGTTGAGCTTCTGTGGGTGGATAAACGGTTGCCTTCTACGGATAGTTTACTCACTGAAGAACTTTCATTACTGGAACATGGATCAACTAGAACTGCTCTATTAGTGTTTGAAGTAGAATTGCTAATAGTACACTCGGCAGAAGAGGGTAAATTTGCTGCAGTATCAGAGGAGTGGAAGGAAAATGCATATCATACAGAAACGGAGTGGAAGATAAATGAAGTGTGGCATGGACTAAACCAGTAACAGAAGTAGACAAGCCAAAGAAAATAGGAGGAGTAAGCCAATTTGAATCAAAACTGAGTTAAGTGGTTTATGTTTGGATGTGAATTTGTCCCACAAGTTGTTGTTAGTCTATGTCCTGAGATCAATACTGGTTCTACATGCTAGTTTACTTTGAAATAGCTTAGCTAAATTTCTTTGCTGTTTCCTCATACTGGTTCATCTATTTCCTGAGACCAATCATGATGTAGTGACTAATTGCTTTGTTTTTTTTTTGGGCATTAACAATGAATTTCATTGAACTAAGATCCACCAATTAAGGGGAAGCAACATAAGGCTACTAGAAGTAGCTACAAAACCAAAATAATAGGATGGTAATAGATATCCTAGATAGGGGTTGCTCATCAGCAACCTCAGAAATACAATGAAAAAGTCTGATATAAGACTTTCTAATAGGAATAGATCAACTAGAAGAAGCACAATTTAATCTCTACTCAGCTGCCCCTGTTCTTGCATTCTTCTTGAACATCATCAGCTCCAATTCCAGCATCTAATGCACCCAGGCCAACAACGGACTGGCTTGCACGACACTGGATCGCCCTACGCCCTACGCCAGTGACTAATTGCTTTGCTCTGTCAATTGATGATTTTCCTTTTGATTAATTACTTGCTTAGATTCCTAATACAAATTGAACTATAATTTCCTACATTTTATGTGGAATCCAATTCTTTAGATTTTAAAGAAATGTAAACATCTGCATTTCTTGGATTTGCTAGTCTATAAATAGAGATTTCAATCATTTCATTCGGATTTAAAAAGAAAGCATAATAAATGAAGTGCTGTTAATTTGATTAACTGGGAGGTGGATTTTGATAACATTTTCGATGTGAATGTTAGTGTTTGCCAAAAGGTGGCTAAGGTGGTGGAGAATTGGTGATTTTGGAGGTGGATTTTAATTCATTCATTTATATAAAAAAAAAATAAAGGATAATTTGATTAATTAGAATCACATAAATAAATAAATAAAATTGGCAGCTGAGTTCATACATGACAAGAAAAACAGTAGAATAGCCAATCGTTTAACTCTGGCAGCAGGACCATCCAGCAGGCACAACATCACTAGCTGTGACCTTAAATCAAAGAGGCTTTAACTCCAATTTCTTGACATAGGTTGCCAATTAGTTCTTAATCCTTTCACTGAAACTACCTGAATAAGTCAACATCACCAGACATTTTAACAACAAAAAACACGCTTTCTCTGTTCTAGTTTTCTCTCTATTCTAGTTTTTCTTTGCCAGACTGGTTTTTGGGGAAGGGGCCTCCCCATCCTTCTCTTGTCTCGCTTTTAGTTATAGTTTTGAGCATATATCTCAGTTTTTTTGCAGTATTATGTTAGTCCTGCTAGTTGTTATGCTATGCAGTGTCTTGAAGTTGAAGGGTTCATACTACTTCCTTTTTCGCTTGGGATCTGAATGGTGGCCGGATTACGGAGGTTATTCGAGTGATCTACTCGATTTTCAAGATCTTCAAACAACTAACCATCCTTTGTCGAAGGCTATAGCCGATTTCACCACAAATCTGCAGATGATCCAGATCTTGCCCCATCCTACACGGCTTGCAAGTTCTTCTAGGAGGTCCTCTAAAACTCCGGCTTCTGCTTTATCCTTTATTGGATATGCACGTGGTTCTCTCATCATTTTGGTGGTGTTTATGAGTCAGTTGTCCATCTGGTTTCAATTTGTGATCTTCAAGCTTAGTGTTAGTTTGTAGCAATAATTGCTCAAGTCTATTAGTTCTTTTCTTGTGTTGTTGGCCAAGTGGTTACTTGCATAGTAATTTCAATGGCAGATAGTTGATCCAGCTTTAGTTTTTAGCTTGATTATTTTGTCCTTCGTGGTTAGCAGCTTTCCAGCGGTTTCCCACGTAGTTGAAGGGTCTCTAGCTAGGTTGTATTTCTGATCCTTTAATGAACAAATTTTCCAAAAAAAAAAAAAAAGAAGTCAACATCACCAGCACCTCCAACATTTGTTATTTTTTTTTTTTGGTAATATCTATCATGACTAAGTTGATGAATGAATGACCATTGATTGTGAATCTAATTCCACTTTTCCATTGAGTAAACGTCTATTAATCCTTAGATGTTATTGTGGTATACACATTTAAAATTGGAATAAATTTATCAGTTTTGCAAAGCTACAATTGATTTTCGAGCAATTTAAACTTACACAATATCTATAAGAACAAATTGACTCTTTAGCCAAATAAACACTACAAAAAAAAAAAAAAAAAATCAAATGATATACATTTTATAATTTTATTTATTAATTATAATAAATTTTCATTAATCAGATATTAAAAAATAATTTTTAACTTACAAGGCTCGATTATAATTTTTTTTTAAATGTCCAATTTAGTCTATTTTTTTAAAAAAATTCCATTGGAAGCAAAAAAAAAAAAATTGAAGATCCAATATCAATTTAAAATTATCAAAATTGACCTTTATCCCTACTACTTATCTCCTAAAATTTTAATATATATATATATATATATATATATTTATTGCTTTTAACTATTCTAGTTTTTACCAAATATATATAATTAAAATAATTTTTAATTCAAAGTTTTAATTTAATAATAGTTCAATAATTATAAATTCAAAAGGTGGGTTAACCATAAAATAAAAAAAATAATATAATATTATAAATAGAAAGAATAATATATATAATTTTTGAATGTAAGGCAAAATAGAGAGGGCCAGTAGTTGGGTTGTTGGATTGGGTTAGAGTTTATAACAGAACATTGGGATTGGGCCTAATAAAACTGTTATCAAGGAAAAGGCGCGTTTTACTCTAACGGCTTGCTTGGAATTTTTGCACCACCCTTCAAACTAATAAGCTCCCTTCGATCATAGTCCTCTGAAGTTATGAAAAGCAATCCCAATCCACCAATAACAATATACTGCAAACAAAAAGAGGAAGGTAGTAATTCATTAAATGATAATAATTTAACAGACTTATCTTTGTTTGCTGCAGAGTAATTCCATATCAGTTTATCAAATGGTTAGAAGAGAAACAAAACCTTGATAATTGGATTTTCAGTTAAGATAATATGCACCCAACCAGCATAAGGTACGAACCTGGAAGCAAGAAAATTTTAGCAACATGAATCTATCCATGCTATTGTATTCCAACAGCAACCCATGATACAACGGAACCAACTACACCTCACACGCCAAAAGAATAGGAAGAAAAAGAAATAGAGGTTTTGACTAAGATTTTACCCAAAAGCTCTGCCCATGATATGGTGCTGCTGCAGCCAGAGCTGACCTTGAGGATACAAAAGCCTGTCATCCCCGTAATTATTATCTCCTGAAGAAATGAAATTGCATGTCAATATTGATGTAATTAATAAAAGAACATATAATATAAATTTTGGCAATTCAGAAACATGTTTAAAACAGCAAAAAGTTTGTGAACACAGGATGGCATTGTAAGAAGCAAGCAACTTGGTCAAATTTTAACAAAGTAGTTTTAGTCAAGAAGCTAGCACCTTTTGTGAGGACATCAACTTCTCCAGTACCTTGCCTTTCGTGGACCTGCATGACAATTGAAAATCAAGTATCATCAAAAGATATGGCAACAGCTTTTAGCACAAGTTATACCAACAATGACAAGAATGAAGGCACTTCATTCCCCCAGTCCCCATTCTGAAGGGAAAAAAAAAAAAAAAAAGAAAACTTTAATTCAAAAAAATTGTCAAGCGTGTGCCATAATGATAACTATCCAAGACTCTCTCCCTTGGTAAATCTAATTTGCGTCACTTCATTTTTACTGTTATGGCCAGTCGGCAACACCAGCTTACAAAGCCAAATTTTGGCTAAGATAATGCATATAAAATAAGCATGTGGTGAGGGGAGTGTTTACCTTAATCACGCGGTGGACAATTGGAATCTCGTAGCCCTGATCAACAAAGTAGGAATTCTTAGAATGCAAAGCAATAAAACAAAGTAGCAGAAGACAATATTACGAAGTCAAAGCACTCAGTTTTAACTCTGACCTGCCCTTCACATATTCAGCACATTTCTAAAGCACAAACACATTCTCCCATCACTCATGCCCCATGGAGAAATAATTTTCCAGGACTATTGTTATATAACCATATTGTCAAAAGTCAATATATTGTTTCTTCATGTTGATGCAGTTATGGATATAAAATGCATGATGTAATGATAATAAATAACTCTAAAAACCTGAAACTCATTTCTGATTCAGAATGAAAGAACAATGGAAAAACACAGAGGAAAAAAAAGTTTAACGAACAGCATAAAGAGACTGGGCAAACAATTGAGGTCTAAGAGAAGCTCACATCATTATTATAAACAACAATCTCCCCTGTACGGATAGGATCTTTACTCATATGCATAATCAACATATCACCCTGCAAATGCAGTGAAAGTAATTAGTCAAGCAAAGTAACCAATTAGCACAACAAAAGGAATCGGAAGGCTAGAATTTAGTAAGCGATCAATGAATTTAGTAATGATGACAAACAGTATTAAAATATATGAGCAGTATGCTAATGGCAACTATTAGATTTCTGTCACATCTAACAAAAACTTTGTATAATGGCAGATAGGTAGATTCTGCTTCGACATAGAACATTCAGACACAAAAATCTGATATTTGAAAAGGATTTCTTACAGATATTAAACTTGGATTATCAAAAGCTTTTGAAAGCTCCACGATAAAAGATATCTTTGCTCACAAGATATCAAGGGATAAGAAGAGAGAACTATCAAGGGATAAAAAAACAAAAAGACCAATCTTCACTTTAGTATAGACTGAAAAAAGAGATATCTCTTTATAATGGGCCATGAATTTCTTTATTTTAATGATTGTGCAACCTCTACGGACATTATCAAACTAATAACAGTTAATGGAGAGACAAAATAACTAAATAAAAATGGGTGAAAACTAATCTTATCCGTAAATCATGTAACTTACCCTCTTGAAGCCAGGTTCCATACTTT
The DNA here is from genome assembly GCA_949634005.1 of Mallotus japonicus. NCBI lineage: Eukaryota > Viridiplantae > Streptophyta > Magnoliopsida > Malpighiales > Euphorbiaceae > Mallotus > Mallotus japonicus. The sequence goes on from CATIWK010488988.1 coordinate 8,256, forward strand.
CAGATATAACAACCGCAACAGGAGACTTGCAACCTGTGATGCACATCAATGCTATGCATATAATCAGTGCAAATGCGACAAGCATTCCTGAAATCAGAAAGTAAACTGTTCGTAAAACCAGCCACTCTAGCAGATGGTGAGGCTGCAAAACATGTTTGAACAACAAACAATCATAATTAATCTTTATTGCTGAAACTTTAAGATAGCACATTCCAAATATTGTAATTTCCAATAAAATTTTCATCTGTGGTTTAGTGGTTGTATTTTTTCTAAAAAAAAAAAACAAAAAAAACAAAACCCAATACAACACAAAGCCTAAAAAGTCGCATTAAACTTCAATTCTTTACGACAATAAGACCCAACTTTAACCTTACTCAGCACGAAAATCCCAATTAAAAATGCAAAAATTCACCTGAGTCACAATACCAATTACTGTAAATGAACAAAGATTGATATAAGCTATCCACACAAGCAATTTCAATGTTTAAGCCAAGTTCAGCCAGAACCTATCTTTAACCCTTTAAAAAATTTATAAATTTCCATCAGCATAACAGTAATTGAACCTCCAATACTCAAATAAAACATGCGAAAGGAAAATTACACGAACATGTGAACTTCATCACATACAACAAAATTTTCTTAGAAAAAAAAAAGGTAGAGATCAAGGAACTGAAACTGACCAAGACTAACGGCCTCAGTAAGCAGCTGACGAATCTTGATTGATTTGATAGAATCCACAGTTTTTCCGATCCACCCCATTATTTTTCTTCTGTTTTCTCTTCTTCTCTACTATATCTCCCTGGAAGGATCAGAGCTTGGAGGGAAAATAGTCTGTTTTTTTGAATGAATGCGTATATACGTTTACTCTGAGAGCCATATATATATACATACACACACATTGGAATTCAAATCAAAGTTTAAAAATAATCCTAATCCAACTCTAAAACTAAGAACAGCCATCTAATGGGACCAAAGTCCAACCACCAATGAGCCTCTTCGGCTTAGTTTATACAAACCCAAAATATTCGGAAAGGGTAAACACTCTCCCGTCTGTCTTTTTGTTTCGGGTTGGCTAATTTTCTTGTTTTTCATATTTTTTAATTAATATTGAAGAAAAGGGAAAAACATATTTTTCTGAAATAATTTATATATTAATATATTTACCATCGATCAAGTACAATTAAATTTATTATAATATATATATATATATATACTAATAAACAATCACTTGTTTCATACGTGAATAAAAAATTTATTTGACTCGTGATATATAGTAAATAAACAATTATTATTATTATTAACAATTTAATATTAACTTAATATAGTTATAATTCATTACAATTTTTATAAATATTTTATTTAAATAATTATATGATATTTCTTCAATATTTTTTATAATGAATTTTTTTCAACTCTAGAACTGATTTTATATATATATATATATATATATATATATATATATATATATTATGGTCATAATTAATCATAAGATAATAAAAATTATTAGTTATTTGTTAATAAATATTTAAAAATAATAAAATTTATATTTTCTTTATATAACAATTTAAATATTACAACCCTATTGAACTTATAATTTATTATAATTTTAGTAAATTTTTTATTTGAGCTATGACACTTTATTTCTTCAATATTTTTAAATCAATACTTTTATTTACACAAAAAATTAATTTGAGTCCATTTTTTAAGTTCAAATAATAATTAAATTATAAATATTAATTAATTTAATTTTAACTCTTTTTTGTTAGATTTTATAAAAATATCTAAAAATGATAATTATACTACTTTTTTTTTAGAAAATATATTTCCAAACAAATTATATGCTCTATTTTTTATTTATTAATTTTTAATTTATAAAAATATCTACTTTTAAAACAAATTATATAATTTTCCTATTTTCATAAAATTTATTAATTTCGATTTTAATTATTTTTTAATATAATAAGACTTATAAAATTATGTTATCTAATTTGATGATTTATATTAGATATATGCTCTATTTTTCATTTATTAATTTTTATTTATAAAAATATCTACTTTTAAAATAAATTATATACTTTTCTTATTTCCATAAACTTTGTTAATTTTTTAATTATTTACTTATTAAATTTAATATAATAAGACTTAAAAAATTATGTTACCTAATTTGATTTATATTCAATAAAATATAAGTAGACCTAATTAAAATAGAAAAAATATATTTTTAACAAAATTATCACTACACTTTTAATTAATTAAATTTTATTAGAGATAAAATAGAAATTAACATAATTAAAATATGAAACATACTTTCAATTAAATTAGAATTATATGCTAACTAATTTTATTTTTATTAGAGATAAAATAGAAGTTAACCTAATTAGAAAATGAAATATACTTTCAATTAAATTACAATTACATTTTAATTAATTTAATTTTGTTAAATATAAAATAGAAGTTCACCTAATTAAAATAGGAAACATACTTCCAATTATATTAGAATTATATTTTAATTAAATTAATTTTTATTTGAGATAAAGTAGACTTTAACCTAATTAGAATAGAAAATATACTTTCAATTAAATTAGAATTTTTGTTAGAGATAAAATAGAAGTTAACCTAAATAAAATAGGAAACATACTTTCAATTAGATTAGAATTATATTTTAGTTAATTTAATTTTTATTAGAGATAAAATATAATTTAACCTAATTAAAATAGGAAATAGACTTTCTATCAAATTAAAATTATATTTTAATTAATTTAATTTTACTTTTATTAGTGTTGAACCTTGAGGGGTAAAATAATCAATTTTTTTATTGTCACAAATAATTAAGTAAAATTATATTTAATCCGTGTGCTTAAGTGTTTATATTCAGGTTTAGTAATATTGCAAAGTCAAGTTCAACTCAAGTAATGAAGAGACAAGTTGTTTATTTTTCTCTACAGCAGTTCAGTCATGAGTGATGATTGATCTGTCATGAGTGATGACTGAGCTGGAATCGAAGATCGAATTCTCCATCAAAAATGGAAAATCAATTTTGATCAACGATGATGGAAATTTTCATTTCTAATAGTCACAAGCAAATCCCAATCATCGGAAAAATTTTTTTGAGCACAATTATGAAAATCCAAATTTCAAAGAATCCAAAAGTGGCAGAAAGTTTCATCACCAGTGTCATCACCGGTGTCATCATTGGAGATCATGAAAACGTGAATTTTTTGAAGCTGCATTTTGGCACCCAGAACTGTCATGACCAATGACGATCCGTCATTAGTCATGACACGCGTGCAGAGTTCATTTATTTTGGTGGTTGAAACGGCTATAATTGCATTTAATGCAGCTCTAACAGCTCCTTTTCACTGAGAGGGTTTAAATACTTCAAGGAATAGAGCTGTATTCATTCATTGAAGTGAGCTAACACATTTAGAGAAAATCTTGAGCAATTAATCTTTAATCCAATCTCCAACCACCAAAGCTTTCATCTTTAATTCTTGTTATTGCTATCTATCTCAAGAGTGTTCTTGAGCAAGGGTTGGTGAGTGTTTATTTCCTTTATTCAATAGCTCAATAGAGAGATTGAGTGAGTTGGGTTAGGGTTTTAAATTCTTGTAAGCTAAGAGGATTGTTCTTAGCAAGTGGGTTTGAGTGTAAGCCTTTGGGAAAACACTTGGGTAGCTTATTTAAGCTTGTAAAGGTATAATCTACACCATTGAAGTAGATTGATAGTGGATTAAAACTCTCAACTTGTGGTTGAGGAGAGGAGTAGGCTTTGAGGGCTGAACCTCTATAAATCCTTGGAGTCTTTATCAATCTTCTACTTCATTTTATTAAGCTATTACTCTGTTTTTAGTGGCTCTTGTGAGAAAAACAAAAATCACTTATTAAGTTCAAAAAGCCAATTCACCCCCCTTCTTGGCACTTATGGAATTACATTTGGTATCAGAGCCAGTTGTCCCTTATCTTGAATTAGGGCAGAGCACCAATAAGAACTCTCACTTGTGACTGTATCACCGAAGCAAGGCTCTCCGCTCATTGGTGTTGGTGCATCAGTGGAGACGATGGCCTGCTGGTCTGATAGGTAGTTGGGTGATATAGGTTGGTGTGACCTATAAATAGTTACATTTAGTATCAGAGCTTTGGTCTCCATTCTTGAAGATTTAACCATCTTGGAGTAAAGATCATGGCCTCCATAAGTCAAGTAGTTGCCGCCCCCGATGTTCATGGTCCTTGCTACATAAGACCTCCATTTTTTTACGGTACCAATTATGCTTATTAGAGAAACAAAATGGAGATGTTCTTGGATAGCGAAAGTGTAAATTTATAGGATATTATTGAAGATGGTTGGAGTCCTCCAACGAAGAAAGACACTCAAGGCAATGAGGTGACCATTCCTAGAAAGGAATGGAATGATGAACAAACCAAAGCCAACTTGAAAAACCGAAAAGCAATCACCATTCTCTATTGTGGTTTGAGTAGAGAAGAGTACAATGGAATCAAACATTTGAGAACGACCAAAGAAATTTAGGAGTGTCTAAGAACCAAACATGAAGGAATAAATGAACTCAAGAATAAGAAGTTGCAAATGCTTGGAAGAGAATATGAGTTGTTTGACATGAAGCCCAATGAGAAAATTGGTGAGATGTATGGTAGACTTATTACTCTTGTCAATGCTAAGAG
>CATIWK010488995.1:0-10347 GCA_949634005.1 Mallotus japonicus
TCTAGTGTACTTGGCTTGGCTGATAAGATCCCATCCTTGCATTGCTTGATTTGAAGTCCAAGGAAGAACTTGAGTTTACCCATCATACTCATCTCAAATTCACCTTACATTAACTTAGAAAAATCCTCACATAAGAAATGGTTAGTAGCACCAAATATAATATCATCAACATAAATTTACCTAATGAGTAAGTCATTGTTGGATCTTTTTATGAAGAGAGTTGTGTTAAATTTTCCTTTAGAGAATCCTTTCTATAGTAGAAACTTGCTCAACCTTTCATACCAAGCTCTATGAGCTTGTTTCAATCTATACAATGCATTAGAAAACTTAAACACATGATTTAGGTATTCATGGAGATTGTTCAATATAGACCTCCTCTTGAATAAAACCATTTAAAAATGCACTTTTAACATCCATTTGAAATAGTTTGAAATCCATATAAGATGTAAATACAAGTAACATCCTAATAACCTCTACCCTTGCAACTGGCGCAAAAGTTTTGTTATAATTAATGCCTTCCTCTTAATTATACCCTTTGGCCACTAACCTAACTTTATTCCTAGTGATGACACCTTGTTCATTTAGCTTATTCCTATATACCCATTTAGTGCCAATAATAGGATAATGTTTTAGTCTAGGAACTAAGTTCCATTCTTAATTTCTCTCAAATTGATTGAGTTCTTTTGGCATAACAAGAACACAAAACTCATCTTCTAAAGTCTCACTAACAGACTTTGGTTCAATTTGAGAAATGAAGGTTAAGTTAACTAAGGGCCTAAGATAAGATCTAATGGTTATCCCTTTTGAAGTGTCACCAATAATGAGCTCCTTTGGGTGATCCGTCTTGAATTTTCAATCCTTTTGTAATTCCTCCCTCAAAGTGAGTTGAGGCATCTCCTCACTCTCTTCCTTGCTAGGACCTTCCAACTCCAAGTGTTTGGTGGCTTCATTCTCTTGAAGGTTCATCTCTATAAAGTCATATACAACATTATCAACATAAGAAAGATCTTTTTCTTGGATTAAGTGTGTTAGATTCATAAAAAACTACATGCATTGACCCTTTAGATTTATAAAAAAATGATATGCATTGACCCTTCTACCATTAGAGTTCTTTTATTAAATACCCTATATGCCTTACTAGAGGTGGAATAGCCTAGAAATATACCTTCATCGGCTTTGGAATTGAATTTCCAAATATTATCCTTGGTATTCAATATAAAGTATTTTCAACTAAACACTCTTAGATATGAAATGTTAGGTTTTCTATTGTTCCATAGTTCATATGAAGTTTTGTTTAAAATTGGTTTTTTTTTAAACTCTATTTGAAATATAGCAAGCGGTTTTAATAGCTTTTGCCCAAAAGTATAATGACAAGTTAACCATTTCCACCAAAGTTATATTCTTTCTCTCAACTACCCCGATCGTGATCGACATGACCACAATCATGAACATAAAAAATATAATCATTGCCTCTAAACTTTTGCCTATTGTAGTGTTGCCACCTCTTTTGTGATACTCTTCATGATCATGAGGGGGATCATGAGGGGTTCTGAATCTTCCACTTTCTTGGATGATTGAGGCTCACAATTAGTATTGTGCTCTTCACAATCATGATCAAGACCGTGTCTGAAATTTTGTTCATTGAATTTTCTTTTCTTCACACTCGAGAGTGGATTAATCACGATCTTAATGGTGCTCCACATGATTGTGATGGGATTGTGAGGAGTTCTAAAATTTTAGGAAGCTTGAGGTGCCTTGTCTTTTGAAGCTTGTTAGGATGCTTACGGTTATGATGCCATTCGCGAGCATACTTGGAGAGGCAATTTGACTTGATTTCAATTCTAAAACTTCACAAATTGATTAAGCCCTAACTAATAATTACACTTAAATACACGAATTAATTGTTCAAATTGGTTGTTAAAGTCAAAATAAAAGTTTAATTGAAATTGATCATGCAAATGATCAACATTTTTTATTAGGCTTACAAATTTATTTAATACAAATATTTAAATTGAATTTTATTTAATACTACTACTTAATATTGATATTTAGATTAAATTATATTTGTTTAATGTTAAACGAACTTGTTCACGAGCTTATTTACAAGTTAGCTCATGAGTTTTTTTATAAGTCTGTTCACGAGTTGGCACACAAGTCTGTTCATGGGTTTGTTTGTAAGCTGGCTCACGAGCTTATTCACAAGTCTATTTGCAAGTTTAAACAAGTCGAATTTTATAGAGCTTAGGCTGTACTCATCTATCAAAGGAGCTTCAAAATGAAATTCGAACTCCACTTATTTAATTTAAAAATAAGTTCGAACTATTTTTTTTTTAGTCGAGTTTAGAGTAGTTCCGTTGGTTTACACCCGTAAAAGCAACCATGACAATGGTGACCAAAGATACAAGGAGGACTATTCTTGCTTCTCTGCTTTAATGCTATAGCTTTATTAGCTGCAGTTGTCCTGCAAAAAGAAGAGCATTATAATTAGACCTCTGTTTAAAAAGTTTGGATTGTACTTTGGAAAATAAAAGCTAAAATGAAAATTATTAAGTTTATTTTATATCATAAATTTAATTTTTCATTGTTTTATTTGAAGATTTACAAATAGAGTGGCAAATTGTTCTCGAGAATGGCCAGATCAGAATGAGATCAAGACAAGGTGGAAGAAGAAGTTGCTTCAAAGAAAATGATATAGTGAAGTGAAAGAGGAGGTTAGGGAAGATCTGTGACTATTTGTCATTCTTACTACTAAATAGAAACAACAAAGTTTCATAGAGGATTAATTTTGGTATTTTTTTTTAAAAAAATTTACTTTGATCAACTAATTTTTGAAGACTAACGTCAATTTTTCTGTAAACCCTAACAAAACTCCTTAATTATTAATAGAATAATAATTGAGAGAGGTAAATATTTGATTAATTCTCAAATAAGAGAAAAGCTAGTGTTAATAGGTCAAACCTTAAAGAGGTAAATGTAATTTTTTTTTTTTATTAACCTACTTGAAATGTTAATGGATTGATTGCTCTTTTATACTCCGGTGCCAATGAGTTTTTGAATTAATGAAATACTTTATGTTTAAAAAAGAATTTAGTCATTAATTGAAGTCAATTTCATTTTATTTATTTGTTTACTTAATTTGTAAATCAGAGAACGAATAAAACTTTCAGGCATATAAGCGTATGGGAATAGGAACTAAAATTTGCAAGTTGAGACTAATGGATCACATAACTGAAGTGTGTTGCAATGCAATAGAAAGTCATCTGTGGAGAACAGATGTCAATTGATCGCACACATATTGAAGAAAACGATGTGCATTATTTTTAATATCAATTTCAATGGTAAAAGAGTCAAAGGTCATCTAGAACTCCTAATTTTTCCAAATGCACCACCACTATTTATCATTGATTAGCCTATTGAGTGTTCAAGCAAAACAAGTGAAAGGCAAGTAACTACCAAGTAAATTACCATTCTCCCCAAATCCCACTGACACTCACTCTTCATTTGACCTAATCTCTCTGTGCCAATAAGCATTGTGGAGTTGTGTACAAGCAAATATGTTCACCTCAAGAAAAAGAATTTAATGGCCCAGAAGCATTCAATTATAAATAGTGATGTGAAGGAATGGTGCACAACTGCACATGCATTGCTAATCAAGTTTTCATTAAGACTTGCAAGCCCTGCCCATCCCACCCCTTACCTTTTTGGCTCAGCAAATTAGTTCATGTAGTTGGGTTGTCTGTCTCCTCCTTTGTCACATCTAAATTTAATTTTCACCAAATTTATTTATTTTTAGTAGACAAATAAAAATCATAATGAAATATACAAAATTTACAAGACATCATATATTATAATACATGCTTCACTTTTAATATTTTTTTTTTTTTTAAGATTTCAAGGTCAAATTTTCACGGCCACCGTTTACCAATATCAACCAGAGTTCATTATTTTTACATCAATTGACAAGAAAATTACTAATGTTATTATGTAATCCACAATTCATTTAGTTTCTATTGAACTAAAAAATATTGCCTCAATAACATGGCAACAATTCTTAGAAATAGTAGTCCACAAATGCATGCTATGCTTTAAGAATTCTTTTAAGTAGAAAAATGCCTTTTGGATGAAAGTTTTGCATATCACTGCAAGTATAGAGAGCTAACAAAGTGATACCATGCAATCATATAGCATCAAAGTCACTCAACTTGAAGAATTAGTCATCAATTCCTTCCTTGCCTTCAAATATTATCTCTTACATTAATTTTTGTTTGGTAGATGAAAAAATGCAAGAACACTTATTCAAATCAAAACCACCAAACATGAAATGTAGAAGCTGATCTGTTCTTGCTTCATCAGCTACTTCATCAAGCAAGCATAATATAAGTCAAAATATGAGACTTTTTTTTTTTTTTTTTTTTTTTTGAATTTGCAGACCATGTGAAAAGCCCTCAGTTCAGCTTGACGGAAATTTTTCAAAGCCAAAAAACAAAAACTAATAAATGAACGATGAGAGGCACAAAGCTATAGAGAACAAATAAACATGTTACAAAACGTGCATATTAGTCATTTAAAGCTCATAATAGAGGCCAGCAAAAAAAAAAATACAAAAACAAAATTTGAATACAAACTTATCTTGCCATAATGTTATATCTACAATTAAGAAATGCTATATATGCAAATGATTCAATTCTTGACATTTCATTCATTTTCGTCCAATAGACCTTGCCCCATTTTCGCAATGACAGCGCACATACATCTTGAGCAAATACAGGATGAAAATTTTAGCCATCCTATAAATTGTCTCCCATATTTCATCCATTTCTGGGCGTTGCCATACTTTCCATGATTGCTCAAAGGATGAACAAGTATAACCTGGAGAATTAGGTGCATTTCCCAGCCTTGCTGAACCTAATCATTTAAGTCTAACCTGGAGGATTAAGTGCACATCCCTCTTGAATAAGGACCTCAGCTCTTCATTAGCTTCAATGCCTATCCTTCTGCATCAAGAATAAGCAAATACATCACAACAGAAAGCCTAGAATGGCATGATTAGATGCATTACAAGGAATGAGCGTTCAGACCCAAATCAAACCTACACTTTTGAGACATTGGAAGCTCAAAACTAGTCTTAATTCTCTTTAGATTTGGACTCCAAAAATGTAATGCTTTTCTAGCACTAACGGAAACTACAAAATTGACCTGATTTAGAAAAATTGTAAAATAGTGGACCAGCATCAGTTAAAAAGATCCTGAAAAGCCTAGAAAGCATTCTATAAAATCTCACAGATACACCATGTATTGCATCTAGAACATAATTCTAAATTTATTGATTCTTTGAACTTTGTTTTATTGAATTTCATCTCATTTGCATCACTTACTAAATGTCCCTGAATATGCATAAAAAAATGTAAAGCAACCATATTTTCCAAATTACTAAACAATGCTAAATCAGCACAATAGAAGTAATCTTTGAGATAAAAATAACATACCCTATTTTTGAGCCTTTTTTCCCCACAAGAATCTTCCGCTGGCTTAGTTTATGAGTGATGAAATGTTGTTCAATCCTGAGAGAGCCATCTCTTAACTCCTTCCAATCTATCAACCTATGTTCAATACCATATGGGATTTCCTGAAATGTGCACAATTTAAATTTCTTATTCAAGTGTAATGCCCCCTGCCACCTCTCATAATATTGTTATAGGTGTAGTATGCCGTATCGAAACAATACATAATAAGAAAAAGAAAATCATATTGTCACCTGATGTACATGGTCTAATAACCTTTCTCGAACAACCTCTAATGAAATATTCTTCATAACTTCTTCACTCATATGTAATGGATCCTCATCCCAAGGCTTTTTAACTGCCTAAGCACATAAAGCCATTGAAGAAATAAAGTCAATTGCAAGCCTATTTTAGAGAACAGAGATGATTTTTTAAAATATTCTATTCATGCAAAGGATTTCTTCTTTTTCTCTAGGATACTTCATATCTGATAAAATTAGGAATAATGATAGGTGACTTGCAGAAAGTATTATCAAAAGCAAACAGAACTAAATCCAGTTAAATCCTCAGCTAGGAAATTACCTTCCATGGGAAAAATTGGACTATGGTTGTCAACAGTTCTCCCTTGTGTGTGTGCGTGTGTGTGTGTGTGTGTGTGTTGTGTGACTTGAGATGAATCATTTCAGGGAAAAAGAAAAGAAACCAATCAAAGAATATGCCTTCAATAGCTACTCAGTAGTATCAATTTAGCATCCAGAATCCCCATTATTCAAAAGGTGAACTTGCCTTCTCGATCAAATATTGTGTTAGGTCTTTCACACCAGCACCCTTCAATCCAGAGATCAGAAAGCACCTAAATGATAGATGAAAGGCTTGTTGATCGTCCATCATCAACTATCAAAATGAGCAACAATGGAGTTTCATTTTATAAAAAAGGCCCACCTGTCATATCCAGGAAGATCTTTGAATTGCTCAGCAACCCGGAGTAAGTCTTTCTTTTTCTCGACTAGGTCAACCTTATTCATACATAATATCTTCTTCTGTTTTGTGTTTGTTTGTGCTCCCATGCGTTCAATCAATCTTACCACTCTTGAATCAGGCCTAAGTACATAAATATGTTACAACATAGAACAATCAATTAATGAGTGACTATATACAGGAAACAGAACTAAAAGATTTACAACTGATGTTCATGTCACTTTGTTCAAGCATGAAAACCAAATAAATTAAAACAATCAGGCAAGGATATAGTAAGCAATAAAAGACAATGCAAGGAAAAGAAAAGGGCAGGCGTTAAATGCAAAAAGAAAAGGAGAAGTTAATCAAAACAATCAACTTTCCAAACAGATCAACCTCTTTTAATAGAGGGAACGCAAACAGAAGAGGATAGCTAACAAATTAAGTTCAACTGTGGAAAGATTACTGTAACTTTTGAACTCATATAACAGAAAAGAAAGCATTCCTTAGAGTCAAAGCCAATTGGCAATGAAGATAGCTTGATTTACTTTCATCCCAAAAGGAAAACAGATGCCATAGCCAAAAAAAAAAATGGTCTACAGAAAATCTTCTATAAACTGATCACAAATCCATAAATATGATGCTAAGATATGTTAGAAGGTTACATAAGCATGAAAGATAAAGTGTATATAAGATTTCATTCAATGGATCACTAACCTGGTAAGATGCCTATGGACGTCAAAAACAACCATGAGCACATCATATAAATTGACTGCACTCCAAGCATTTTCCACACGAACCTTCACATCTTTGTAAGGATAACCATTGCTCTTTAACATAAGCCCAGGGGTATCGAAAAAACACTGCATGGAACATATGTAATAGTGAGAAAACAATATTTTAGAATTGACTTCGATAATATACTTAAACAAGGAACCACCATATAAAAGATTTCAGCAGCATGTTCTCTCAAGTGAGTATAATAAGAATTTAGAAAGAACTGATTACCAGAGGTAGTCATAGTGCAACAATTAACAGAAACGCAAATATGAGAACAGGAAAACATATTATACTTCATCATAACAAATGCATTTCATGAATATGACATAAGATATTGAAACCACACCAAAATTTTTACTTTCTCCTTTCACCTGCCCATGAAAATACTTCCATTTGAGTGAGTTAAGTCTCCTTTCTCTTTACTCTTTTTTCCTCATCCCTTACTGAATCCTCACTTTTAAATAAGAAAATTAATTAATTCTTTTGCAAGATCTTATTTTTTTCTAACTTCCTTTAAATCAAACCAAACAATTTCTTGTTAACAGTAAACTAGCTGCTGGTACTATAATTTTAGTTTCATAAAAAAATGTATTGTAACTTCTCCTGATTGAAGATGAGAGCTATAACTAATCAAACTTTCAGATTTAACCATTTCCTTATATTAAGCAAATGCAACTATTAAGTTTGACTGATCTATCCAGTGAAACTATAACGTGACAGATAACTTGAAAACCTATTGTCAGAGTCGATTGCCACAGTATCCATGCATCAGTAAATAACCCAATGGGTAAGCAATTCCAAAAAAAGTCCCCAACCCAACCCCCTCCACCCCCCTCCTTCCCCCCCACAAGTATTTTCTCTTTCAAGTGGATACATATTAATGAAGTGAAATAATCCAAATTCACACAGAAGAGAAGTGGACAAACTAATAAACACCAAAACAACCTACAATTTGGGTGTCCCCTCTTGTCATTGCTCCTAATACTTCATGAGTTGTTGTATTTGTCTTCCGTGACACAGCAGAAACCTTTGTTCCAACCTTGTAATTCCAACAACAACAAAAAACATGTCAGCATTAGCAATCATAAGATAAAGTGTGAGTCTTAGAAAGGCCAGTGAAAGATTTATAACATGCTAGATATAACAAGTAAATAATAGACATAACGTCCACAAATAGGGAAGTTAACTAATTCTACTTGAATAAAAGGTGGTTCATGCACATGTTTTTGTCTAAATGTAATAAGGAGTAGCTAGAAAATTATGATATTTAACTAAAAATAAGAACGTACAAACAACAGTAAAATTTACTGCATAGAATCATTTGAACTTCAATGCTCTAAAATAGCTTTACGGAAAAAGAAAATCAAGGTCAGATATGAACGAGTCACCCCATATATGTGTATAAATTTAACTTCACTCATACACTTGCTATACAGACAATAAGAGAAACAAAATCACCTAAAATCCACAATGACAACTAGATTCTGAAAAACTTAATGACATTAATACAAATGAAAGGGGCATGAGATGCAAAATTTATTGTGCTCAAATGCCAAACTCAATTCAAGACCACCAACTTTTCTAATTACAACACATCCTACCAGACTTTCAAAGACTTCCGGCTGCATTAAACTAGTAACAAAAGTAAAGTAACTAAGAAACACTTAGTTCACTCTATCAAGCATGAACCTTAAAAGCATCAAAACTTCACAACCAGATATCAACCAATCATCTCAAATTAAATTATTGTAATAAATCAGCTAATTGAAGCCCTAAAATTCAAGTAAAAGTTGCATTAAAAAAACGAAAAGCAGCACAAATCTGCAAGTGGTTGACTAAGCATTTCATATTAACGAAGATCGTAAGCAAACTAAAGACCCATCACTGAAAAAAAGAAAAAAAAAATTACGTATTTGAAACAAATGAAAGAAACAAACCATATAATTGGTCAAGGCAGATTTCCCAGCATTGGGCGCGCCAACAATTCCAACAGAAAGTGATTTCTGGTCCTCCTCTCTAACGACCTCATCCTGATCGTCTGGCCTTGCCAGTGCTGCCTGGAGCAATGCTTTGGCCAGCACTCTCCTTCTCTCCTCCTCTTCTTGTACTTTAAGTATTTTAAACTTGGAATTTTGGGTTTCTTGCCCAAACACTAATCTATCTACTCTGTGCCTGTATTTCTCATCCCAAGCAGGCTCTTGGGAAATGTTGCTATCATTTATGTTGGGGACTGTGTAGTGGCTGCTATCAAAGACCGAGTCATGGGTGTTCTCGGTATCACTGTCGTTCTGTTCAGGCTGCGCTGAGAAGAAATGAGAAAGCAGGGTTGGATTCAGGGGATGAAAATTTCTGGGTTTTGACGTTATGGTGTTTACAATTCGCAGTGTTCGAAATGCTGCTTTCATTTTTATGTCAATTTCAATACTGCTCAAACATGGACAACAGGATTAAAGCTATTAGAGCAGGTGCAGAGTAGTTAAAGCAGCTATCTTCAGGTGCCAAACACCAAAAGTCACAATAAGGAAGTAGAAGATCACGCAAAATTAGACCAAGCAGGAAGAGGTTTTAGGAACCAAATTGATTGATAGGGTTTTACAGGGTTTTGAGAGACAGAAGCAGTAAAAGCGGCTGTGCTTGAAGGGAAAGAAACAAGACGAAGGAAGGAAATGAACGTTTTATTGGGATAATTACTTCATAGCCCCCTCAGGTTTAGCTTATTATACAATTGGGTCCCTGTCCTTTTCATTTTAAATTTATTTTTATCCCTCTTGTGTAGTATTTGATAAAATAAGTACTGATAAAATAAGTACCACATGTAACTCAGAACTAGGGCTAAGCATTCGGTTCATACCAAGAGCCAAAAGCTTACCAAGAATTAAAACCAAAATGTATCAACAATATTACATCCCATTCAATTTCTTATTTTATAGAAATAGATAACGGCTCGATTTAGTTTTATTGAAAATTAAAAAAAAAATTATAATCTAAAACCGAGTTGAATCAAATTATATTGGATAGATTCATTTTCAATCCAATTCGGTTTACATCCCCTAGAAATCTTCATAATTAACTAGATCTAAATTGGAAGGGTTGGATTCGATTTCACTGC
>CATIWK010489047.1:0-10129 GCA_949634005.1 Mallotus japonicus
CAATTTTGAATTTAACAACAGCAGAATTACTACCAAACTTCAATACAATGGAAATTTTAACAGAAATAAAAACATCATCTAGACAAACAAATGCTGTTAAAATATTTCTGATTATTCCCTGGCTTGCCAAAAAAAAAAAAAAAAGGACTGCCGCTGAGAAGTCACTCTTCGAACACTGGGCTTTTTACCCATTTAGGATCAAAAGAAATTTTATTTCCACCTTTAGGATGGTTTTCAAAGAATTTCCCACTCTAGGGTAAAAAAATAATTCAAAAATAATAAAAAAAAGTAACAAACGTATTCCACCACTTAATGCGGCAGAAATACTACCCGACAGCACATTTCCGCCAGTCAAGTTGGCGTTAATAATAAAAAAAATAAAAACCAATTGAAGTCCGCCAGTTCAACATGAGTTAATTTTAAAAAAAGAAAACTGACTTGCCTCATGCACAAATCCTGCAAGGCCCATTTCCATTTACAAGGCCAAGTGTTTTTTTTTTTAATATTATGATAGCTATGATTGTTTTAAATATAACATTATAAAAAATTATTATAATTATGATAATATTATGATTTCTTATTTTAATATTATTATAATTATTTTAATTTAATTATAATAATATTTATTTTATTATTATTAGTATTATGAGCAATAATATATGAGTAATATTATTTATTTTTAAAAAACTTAAAATCGACCCGAGTTATTAGTTGGGTAAAATGTCGAATAATAATATATGAAAAATATTATTTTTGAAATAGTTTCCTACTGCAAACTCTCCTCATACAACCAAGCTTCTCTATCAATTAAATTCATCATTTTATTATTTTTAAAGTCATCATTTTTTATTTTAATATTATAATGTTTATAATTAATTTATTATAATAATATTAAAAATACTATCATAATTATAATAATATTATGATTTTTTAATTTCATCATTATTATAATTATTTTAATTTATTCTATTATTATTATTATTATTATTATTTAGTCCAATTATTAGCATGAAATGTTAACTATTAACAATACATTAACTAATTATTTTAGCTTATTATTTGCATGAATATAATCAAAATAAAATAAAATAAAAGTGAAGGACTTGTGAACTTGTGAAGGACTTTACAATACATTAATTATTATTTGCATGAACTTGCATGAATAACAACACGTTAATTATTATTTGCATGAACTTATGAAGGAGTTTACAACAAAAAAAAAAGTGGGCAATATAACTAATAAAAGGACATTGAATTGGCTTACATTAACTTTAGGCCAAAAAACAAAATTTCATATCAACTCCGCCATCTTAGATGGCGGAGTTGCTTAAAATTTTTTTTAAAAAAAAAAACTCACATCTCCCCCACCTTGAATAGCGGAAATGATTTCTCCGCCAACTTGATTGGCGGTGTTGGTCTGCTCCGTCCATACAAACAAAAATCACCCTAAATCTGTAATAACTTTTGAAACTACCCTAAAGTTGAAAATATTTTAAAAACTACACTAATGTGAGAAAATTAATTTTTTTTACACTAAAATGGGAAAAAGCCCTTGAACACTACATAGACTACTTCTTCCTTGAGTTTCCCTGCTGAAAAATCAGATTTCTCTCCTCCAGCTATATTTCTTGGCAATTTTTTTTAAGGTTACTTCTGGAATTGCAGTTGAGGATGGATGAGGTTTTGAACTAATCATAATTACATTTAGTCAGTTCTAGTTGTAACTCATGAATGATCATACTTTTACAATGAATCCTCAATACAATGAATCTGATTGAGGTTTCAATTGGGTATGAAATGAAAATGAAAAAGTCATTTCATTTGTCGTTTGAAAGCATTACACCTGCATACAGATAAGAGACATGACACAAAGTGATTTGGACAATAACAGGCATTAAAATTTTTTTTTTTTTTTTTTAAATTATATGCATGATCTCATATGTAGGGAGGCATATGAATAAGAGGAGATGACGTAAAAAATAATTTCATTCCCCATAAACAATATTATTCATATAATTACTATTTACATAAAATCATTATCTAATTTCTAAAGCTGATTTAACAAAATGGGTCGTTAGAGGCTATTACAATGTTTTCGCTGGCATCTAGGTTGTTTGTTGTATTACACAATCTATATTAATATTTGTAAAAATTCAGTTTAGTTCGATTGGTTCAGATTTTATTTTAAAAATTTTGACTTTTTAGTTCAATTCAGTTCGATTCGGTTAATTTAGTTTGGTAAAAAAGATTCAAAATCAACCGAACCGACTAAATATACACCCTAAAAAATTAAAATAAAAAAATTCAACATAATTAATGTGTTTTTGCCATTATATGCATGATGAAAGCTTTGAATTATAGTTTAAAAAGTAGATAATTATAAATTATGATTGATGAAAGATGAAAGCATGAATAGGAAAGAAAATCCTCTTTGTTGAAATGTATATGGAAGAAAATTTCGGTAGTAATTTCAAGGTCCAATCCTAACTAACTACTGTTGGTTCCACCATAACCAAACCTCTTGTGTTCACACCCAACTACAAGTGATTAAGATTTGTTTGCTTTGGACTCTCTCAAACCATATTCATATGGAATTGAAATAATCAAACAAATACTCATTACACATTCTCAACTACTTCAATAATTTTGGACTTAGTATAATCATTTACTAATTCTTAATTATTACTACTGGGCCTCTTAAAATTTGAGATGGTGCTTCTTCTGGTCCATTAGTAGTGGAATGGCTCAAAATTGATAGATTTCTTATTATTTGGGTGTTTTGGAAATTTTGGAAGGTGAAAAGGACTATAAAATATAAATTCTTAATGCTTTTACAGTATTTAAATCCAATGGCTCTTCAAATAGTACATATACGTGTATTTATACAATAAAATTAAAAATTATTAAATTAATTTTTATTTAATTGTTATTACAATTAATTTTTTATATTTATAAGTGTTGTATATATCAATAGCTATAGTTGAATATAAAGATAATTCTAATGGTTTCAATTCTATTTTTTGTATATATGCTGAAGAAAGAAGTCAATTATATATTCTTTTTTAATATATAAAATACATCTCGAAATAGAAAAAGAAAATATCTAAGTCCTGTTACTAGAAACTTGCTTGATTAATTCTAATGTCTGGTTTAGTCCAATCCTAATCACATGTATTTGTCTTTTTAGAGAAGAAAAGTTGCTATGCATTTGATCCGCTCAACTATGGTTGGGTTCAATTCAGATGCAAAAGGATTAGTTCGGTGTTGACTTTTACCATTTATTTTTTCGGTTATTTTTTTTTTGCAGTTAGCTTTAAAATTTGATTTCTTTAAAAAATAAAATATGATTTTCTAGAAATTTTTTTTGAAAAAGTATAGTTAATCAAAATTTAAAAATTAATTTAAATTTTATTAAAATACTAGCCCAAATGGTAATGAAAAAATTAATATTTATTCTAAAAATTATTTATTATAAATACATAATGGTGTGTATTTTCATAAATAATATATATATATACACACACACATATATACTTTTTCAAAATTTTTTTCTAGAAAATCATATATATATATATATATAGTATGGCAACAATCATATAAACTCGTGTGCACATACATTTTGTAATAGTAGTATTATTAATAATAATAACATAAAGTAATGTTATTCACATTAAAAAGATAAATAATAAAAATTTCAAAATCAAACATAAATTATATACATGTCCATTAATTATTTTTAGTTAATAATCTTGTTTAATAAAAATTTAAATTCAAAGTAAAACAAATGATCGAACTGTAGATGGTTTATAATATGTATTAGTTCAAATATTAAATTTCTTTAATTTATTAAATGCTAATTGATTATAAGTTAGTATAATTAAACAACATAATTGCTAATAATCTATAAATTTAGAGAAATTTTAAATTATTAAAAAAGAATCAATTTTTAAGTGTGTGGGTAAAATTGTCTCATGTGCAATATGTCTTCATATTGATCTAAACTCTGTTATTTTATATGGTTAGCGTTGATTTAAGAGAATTTCACGAAATCTCTTATTATGAAACGTTATCATATAAAAATTCAGCAAAATCTTATACCAATGGACAAATTCTTTGAACTAGAGTGTCGGTAAATCAATTCTTATTGGAGAAAAATGTAAAGAATTGATTTAGAATAATTTGTTTTTGCTATATAAAATTTTGAAAGGACCTTTGGATTTCTTAGCAATATTGAATTCATGTAATTCTACACCTCCAAGATCACATGCAAACCTTTGACCACACAAACTACTGTTTGTATATGCACTCTTGCCCAAAAGTGCCCAAAACAAAACTGAATAACTCAAAAAGGTCCAAAAATTCTAGACATCTTGCATGTGATTTTTTTGAACATATCTTGCATGTGATCTTACCACAATATATATGACAATTTAAGACAAAGACTATGCAAACGGAATCTTCATTGATTCATACTATAATAAAACCACATTAAAATGTAATATATGTCAAACCCTGCAATAAGTCTTCAACTTCATGTGCATGCCTAACACTTATAATTAATTAGGTGCCATTAAAATTGGTAGCACCGACGATGTATTTCAACTATGAACTCGAATATCCCTTTTCCACATAATGTTTACAACAACAACAAAAATGTTGAACATACTTTTAAAATTAAATGTCAACTGAATCAACACTATTAAATACTCAATTGACAAAAAGCTTTTTTACTCTTTTTATAGTTTTTCTTTTTTTAATATCTTGGAAAATTGTGCTTGAGAGGATGGAATTCATGTAGGTAACAATAATCTAAATTAATTTTGAGACCATAAAATTAAAATTTAAGAGTCATCTTATGAAATTTCATTTTGATTTATTCCTTAATTCACATGAGAAAACAAGAAAATTCATATATGCTCATGTTTGTCCCTTATATATAAATTTTGTTTGATTATTGGTTCTTGATTTTGACCATAAAATTAAACATTGATGATAGGTGGGGGTATGAAAGATTTAATAAAAAAAATATTAAAATAATTTTATATTTGTAAAAATTTGGTTTGCTTATGTCGGTTTGATTTTTATTTTAAAGTTTTTAAATTTTTTATTCAGTTCGGCTCAATTTGATTTGATTTGAATCTAGTTAGTTTCAGTTTGATTAATTCATTAAAAAAAAGTTAGGATTTGAGTCCTCCTCGCTTTTGCAAATTATACTTGGCAAAAAAACAAATAACTGAATTTAATTGATATATTTCACAATATTCTAAAAAAATTTAAGTATTAATATATTAAAGTTCAGATGTCAGAGAACTTTAGAGATATACATACATGGAGACAGACATCACGGTGGAATGATGTAAAGCCCGCCCTTTTTTCTTAACCTTATCCGTTCTTGAAACAATGGTCCAAAAATCCAAATAAGCATGTACACACCAATCGTAGCCCCACATTGCCTTGGCTTTTGCCTGAAAAGATAGGAAAAATAATAGAAAGTATTAATTATCAAACTTTTGCTTAATGCCACTAGCAATAGCAATATCAAAAGTTGATACCAACAACACCACAGAAAAAACAAAAAAATAGTAATAATAAATAAATAAATAAAAATAAAAAACCATCAACCCTTTATTTATTTGCTTCATTTATTTTCTTTTAACTAAATTTTTATTTAATATCTTCAATATAAAATTGAAATTAAATAATTCATAAAAGAAAAAAAATATCAACATCAATTTTTTAATATATAAAACTTAAATTTATTTTTTGGTTTAAATTATTCATAATTAAAGTCCACTAAATTTTAATTAATCTGATTAAATCGAGTACAATAAAATTCTCTAACAACTAATTAAACTATATTTGCTTTTATTGTACTAAATTTGAAATTTTCCACTTTATATTTGTAGTTTTCACATGCTAATTAGGACTTTGTTACAAAGGCCAAATAAAGGAGAATTTCCTCCTTTTCACACTATATTAAACAATTAAAACTTACCTATATATATATATTCCTTATTTTCAGCGTATTATTGGTACTTCTCAGCATAGAGATGGGAAACAGCATAGGGAGAGGCAAGAAAGCAAAGGTGATGAAAATCGACGGTGAAACATTCAAGTTAAAGACTCCGGCGAGGGCAAGAGACGTAGTCAAAGACTATCCAGGGCATGTGCTATTAGAATCAGAAGCTGTCAAGCATTTTGGTATCAGGGCGAAGCCATTAGAGCCTGAAGACGAACTGAAGCCAAAGAAAATATATTTTCTGGTTGAATTGCCAAAGTTTCCTGAAGAGAAACAGCAGCAACAGCCCAGGGCAAGAAGGGTACGGTCAGGAATACAAATGAGTGCAAAAGATAGGCTTGAATGCTTGATGCTAAGCAGGAGATCAGTTTCTGATCTTACTGTTGTTAGACCCTTGTCTGGTCAGTTGCCTCCTGATGATCATGTGCCTGGTGTTGAGGCTGGTTCAGGGACGATGCGGGTTAAAATGAGGTTGCCTAAATCACAAGTGGAAAAATTGGCGGAAGAGAGTAAAGATGATGTAGAAATGGCTGAAAGAATTGTTGATATTTTCATGGAAAATTCCGGTGGTGACCATATCCGTGATGGTAACCGGAGATATGTTCAGTGGAAGCCGGAGCTTGGTAGCATTGGAGAGAATCTTAAGCCACGAGAGGTATACTTCTTTTGAATTTTAATTAACCAATTTTTATATTAGTCATCATTTTGTTCTCATTACATATATACTCGGGTCGTAAATATTTCTTTTATATAATTACCTCGATATTTGATAGCTATAAGAAATTTAACTAATTTAAACTAACTGATTAAAGGTAGACTTCGAAAGAGAAAAATTCAGTCAACGTGAATTTTTCTTTATACAAATCTCAAAATTGAGATTTTATTTAAATTAATTTAAATTTTTTATCACTTAAATCAATAGACATTAATTAAATTGTAAATATTTTTTAGCGTTAAATTAAATTATGAATTATTTTTTATTTTTCTAGTTAATATATGTATATATATTGAAAATTTTTTATTTACATTGAATTCGTATTGAAAAATTCATTAAAAATATAATATATTTAAATTTAGACATATTGAGAATTAAATTTTTAATATTTTATACAATGAATCAGACATTTAATTAATTGAGAAATTAAGATTGATATTTGAATAGGTAACAAGAGCACTAATTGAATTATTATTTATCTTTTTCTGTAATCTTACTCAAACTGCATTTCTTATATTAACTACAGAAACCTGATGAATTCCGCACAATGCCAAAGACCTACTTGTTTTTTTTTTTTGCAACTTGCAATATTTAAGTGCATATTACTTTGATTTCAGTTAGTATCGCTTGAAATTTGACAATGATGTTTGCTAGTATTTTCTAAAATTACGGCTTTAGTTGTTAGCATTCATAGGAAAAGGTGTGTGATTCTATTACCTATGAGATTGTATGTACTCTCACAGTCACACTAGTAAATTTCACCTAATTTTTCTGTAGTTATAATTCATTATTCTTAATGACGTCATAAAGGTTTGATTTTAAAATCTCTCAAAAGTCTTAACCCATATCATTAAATCTAAAGGCCAAATGTAGAGTTTCACTCTTGAAATTTACTCAATTAACCTCTAGTATTTCTTAATTTTTATTATATTATATTTAACTTTTAAACTTTTATTTTGAACCTATATAACCATTATAATATATAAAATGGAAGTATTTTATAAATCAATATTAATATAAATACAAAAAAAATTTATATAAACTAAAATAATATTTAATAATAGAAAGAATATAAATTAAAAAAAATCTTTCTAACTTTTTTAACGTTAATTGTTAATTCTATTTATATTGTTTTAAAGCTAATTTAATCATTTTATGTATTTAAAATCTTTTTTTTTTGAGAATTTAATAATCTAAAACACACATAGCACAGTAACACCACACGCCATCTAACAAAACCATAACAATTTTGTGTTTAAAATCATTTGAAATTTAATTTTTATCCATTTTGATATTGTATGAGTCAAATAAAATAAAAATATATATATAAATTAAAAGGTGAAAGTAGTTTAAAATAAAAATTTAAAAATTAAATATAAAATAATAAAAATTAAAAAGTGTCAGAATTTAATTTTATAAAATTTAAGGATGAAACTACGCATTCAGCCTAATTTAAATCTCTTTTCAACTAATTTTCAACTAAAGAAGCTCTTTTTCCTTTCCCCGATTACCCAGTTCTCTGCTGGAGCCACTAACAATTTCCCTAATTTCCAAAAAAAAAAAAACAAAAAAAATCTCTTTTCAACTTTACTAAAAGTAAATTTTTTTAAAAAATTATTAGGCATACTTTAAGAAAAGTGAATAAGGTGAATGAATGGCGTCTAAAGCATATGGGGTTCACTTTGTTCTTTAAATGTTGAAGGTGACATACTTCCTAACATCATCATCTCATCTCCCTTGAAAACAGAACAGGAGACTCAATTTCAAAGCACTGCTAGATTAGTCAAATACATGGGGCTAATTTATGGCACAATTAGTGGAGTTGTGCCAAGTTTTTCAGGCAAAAGTGGGTCACATGCCCTTAAGAAATTTGCAATTTCTCTACCGTTACAACTACCAAATATTTGGTTCCCGTGATCTCGAATAAAAACATTTTGAACTTTGAACTCATATTTGGGTTCGACAATGTCACAATCATATACACACACTAAAATATTTAATTGAGTAATCTAAGCAAAAAATTCTATTATACCTTATGATTATATATATATATATATATATATCATCAGATATATTATCATCACATCTTTACAAAATTATCATAGTTTTATGAAGAAAATATGTTTTATTTCTAATTTAATATGTATGTATTTTCGTATAATTATATATTCAAATATATATATGTGTAGAATTGTTACTCATTTAACTGTTGTGTATAATATTTTGAATGCAGATAAAATTTTCATTTAATTTATAATGTTTCTACAACTCAATTTAAAGAAAAAATTATAAATCATTAGTTATCAAGACATTATTATAAAATTTTAGTAAATTAATAGATAAGAATGTGAAATATTTTTTACTCTTGTCATTATCTCATTAATATTTTGTGACATTTTTAATTTTCTAATATATGTTTATTCAATTAAATATATTTGCAGAAACGAGTGAGTTTTGTAGCAGATGAAGGGGAAATTCAGTTAGCTGTAGGCTCCCTTTAGTAATGACCAACAAGACTAAAGCTTCAAGAGAAGGAACAAGAATCTGTAGCGATTTTTTTTTCTTCTTCTTCATTTTGGTGTCACTTGTAATCTTAAAAATTTTCCTATAAAATTGCTTATATTCTAATGCAATTTTAAAATGTAGTTGTTGAGAGATGTATATAGCTCTAGCTAGTTAATAGATATCAATTCTCCGTCTCCAATCTGAGAAAGAAATTTTACATTTAATGAGATTTGAATTATGTTGTATGTTACTAGAATAATCAATTTCTTACCATGAGATTAAAATATCAGTATAATACACATAAGACAATTCTCTATTTCTAAACTAAGTGAAAATTAATTTAAAAATCAATAATAGCATAATTGAATCGTGTATTTATGATATCTTTACAGAAAAGTGACTATTAAACCGCTTTCTCAATTGTAGTTATTAATTATATATATATTTTTTATACTCACTCTGTTCCTAATTATTTGACGTTTTAAGTTACCAATACATTTTAACTACTTTTTTTCTATTTCATCCTTATTTAAATCTTTTGGGACTATACTCCTTTTGGGACTATACAAAGTTAGAGCATCTCCAATAGTACTCTTTATTTTAAAGAACATTTTTTGCTCAATAAAGAGTACCTCAAAAAATTTTTAAATATAAAGAGTGAAGAAATTTGTATAACTCCAATAGACTCTTAATATTTTTAATCTTCATTTTGCTTTATCTAATAAACATTAATGCTTAACTTTTTTCTCCTTTATTTTTTACAAAATTTCCCTTTATTTATTTAAATTTTTTCTTCCATTTGATGAAAGAGAAAATTATTTTCAATAAATAGATAAACATCAATTAATATTCTGCATAGGGAATTGAAATATTTTAGAGTAGAGAGTGAG
>CATIWK010489153.1:0-12968 GCA_949634005.1 Mallotus japonicus
TGAACTAGCCGTCCTTCATGAAAAATTACAGGGCTTAGAAGCTTGTTTCTTGGTAGTGGCTCACATTTTGTTCTTGGCACCATGTACCCTTCCTGCAATTTAACCAGGAAAAGAAAAAAGAAATTTATATGTCAAAATTCAATACAATTTTTAGCCAAAAAAAAAAAATCATATATGCAAAATTCATAATTGTCCAAGTACGTGTTTTTATGTGATTATTTTTATCTAATGGCAGGTAATTTGACAAAAAAAAAAAAAATTACCTACTCGTACATAATTATTTTATGGATAAATTTGTAATATATATTATATGTATTATATATATATTTTAATTAACTGAGTATAAAAGATCTAAGAATATATATATAGTAAATACAACAGTTTGATATAATGTTGAAATATATGCAAAAATACTGAACAGGTGCACATGTTCATTATTAAATATATTTCATCTTTTTTATCATAAATTAATTCTGCTGGCTAAATTGATGAATGGTGTCTCACTAAAAGAAAAAAGATGAAACTAATGCAAGCTATTATATTTGATCAATAAATGAAAGGGGACCAGTCCCTGTAATTTTCAACTAACTCAACCTCCTCTAACTATGAAAATGATGTACCATACGCAAAGCAAATAACAATAATTTTCTACACATGCATGGACATGCACCAAGTTTGTTTAAAACAAGTTATAGAAAAAAGGACACTAAATATACATGCCCTTTCTATCAAGTTTATTTCTCTATTAAATATGATATCTATTAATAGATATAATCACATTAATTTTAAATTCATATATATGGAAATAATTTGGTGCTCTAATCCCAATTTAAAGAAAATAATGCCAATTTACATGTTCTACAGGATATTTCCACGCCTTATGCATTTTTTATTAATGAAAAATAATTTTTGGACAGGACAATGAAAATTTTAACAGAATCGATCAAAAAATTTAGCAAGAGGAATAAATTAGTGTTCATATGTCTTACATGATGCTCATGATTACAGATTCATCAGTTGAATTATAGAGGAGTAGTTTAGACATGAAGACTGCATGGTCAGCTTTAATTTTCAAAAGTAAATGTGAGAAATAAATGTTATATGTGCTTCATAACTGTGTGTGTATGTATATATATGTGTGGTTGATAAAAGTAGTAATTAATAAAATAAATACTTTGATACAAGAAAAGGAAAAAATGAAAAATAAAAAAATAACACTAGCTAGTGGTCCATTTTTTTTAACCTATAGAAATACTTATAGACAACACGAAAAGCATAGAGGAATTCATGAAGAAAATAGTATTGCCATTAACATTCTCGCCAAACAGACAGTAAGTGTTAATGAAAAGGAAATTTTTGTCTTATGGTTAAATTTATAGTATATATTTTAAGGGTTTTATATTTATTTAATAAAATAAAACATGTACGAATATATTATAATTTAACTATTAAGTATAATATACTCGGAGTAGATAAAATTTTTTTAAAACATTTGATAGTTGGACATGAGTACCACCTAAGTAAGCTAAGAAACAGCTTAAACAAAAATATATATGCAGTAATAAGATGCATGATCATCAAACCTTGCAAAGGGACATGAAATCATGGTCAGTTTCTCGATCTCCAAGGCCTAAATCCGGCAAATTGTTGCCAAATTCTTTTAAGATGGCATCTCTTTTGTGTTCACCAACCAGAATTCCAGGTTTCTTGACGAACCCAGTTGCCTTTCCAGATTGTGTAAGCTCTAGTTCAGTGCCAAGAACTTTATCGGCACCCAGAAACGTTTTGGCAAAAGGTTCAACCATAATCCTAGGATTAGCAGTGACTATATACCGTTTTCCAAAAGAATTGAACACTTTCCAAGTTTCAGGATGAACATCATCAGCATAGAATTTAGGCAACACGGACCGCGAAACGAGCTCAATATCTCGTATTTTGAGTCCTGCAAAGGCAATGAAGATGAAGGTTTTGATAGCTAGTGCCTCTGAAAAGACCAAATAAGTAAAATACACGAAAGGAACAGATGCCAAAAGGAGCACTGCTCTTAAAAAACTTCCAGCTTCAAGTGCAACAAGCAAGAAGTAAGGAAAAGCACTTGTTGAAATAAGAAGTGTGCCATCTAAATCAGCAGCCACCGTCTGATTCGATCGTCCTTCGGAGCTACATTTCTTGATTGATTCAAAATGTCTATAAGCCCCCATGACTATGAATTCGATGGTTGAAGTGTATAGGTAGCTAGCTTTGTGGGAGGATATATAATGATTATCAATGAAGAAGCTGAGGGTTAGAAGAGAAGAGGATGGCTTTATAAAAGAAGAGGAAGGGAAAATTGCAATGCTTTGTGCTGTGAGCACATGAAAATATTATGTGGTTGAGAGGCAAAAAAAGACTATATAACTTCTAAACAATAAATCAAACATTTATTGTTAGTATGCTTCCATTTCTCTTTTCAGCCAATAACTTTAATCTGATTTGTGAGGCAGGAGGTTAACTTAATTAAAGTGAGTAGTTAAGAAATTTAAATTTTTTAAAGTAAAAATTTAAGTCACAATTTTATATATAAAAAATAATTAAATGTTGAAAGATCAGTTTCGTTCTATATGAAATCTACTTGATTAGAACTTCAAAATAGTCGAAATTTATTAACTATTAAATATGGAAAACATCAAAATGTAAAAAAAAAAATGAATAATTAGTTTACTAGCCATTTATTGATATTTTTAAATATATAGTTTGAGTTATGTCATTAATTTATAAAATTAATATCTAATTTGAGAATTTTATTGTGTAATTTATCAGTACTTAAATTTATTTAATTTTGCTATTAATAAAAAATGAAAGTATTTTTTTTTATATATTTTTCTGTTGGAGGTTAAATGCATAATAGACTTGATATAATATAAATATAATTTGTGACGTATAAATTAGGGCAGTTGTGAAGAGGGGTCCGAGTGGTTGGAGGTCGATACCACCACCAACATTACATTCAATTAGCCTACTTGTTAGCTTTTGGGCGCCGGCCGCGCCTCCTTCTTAAAGCTTTAGCCTGTTTCTGTTCCAAAGTTCTCTAATTGCTTTTTATAACCTTAACAGACAAGTACTTTCAATTAAAAAAATAAAAATATGATGATTTTTTTTTTCTAAACGACTGGTATTTAGAGTTCATTGGATGCTACTAGCTACTCAGCATTTGTATCATTTTTAACCTTTGCTAGGGGTCCATAATTTCATTTATTTTCAATTTACATTAATCCATTATTAGTGTATTTATCATTCAAAAAATTATGATAAGTTATCATAAATGTAAGTTTCACTATGGATTCACAAAAATCTGATTTAGATAAAAAATTTTAATATTTTACACATATATGTCAAAAAAAATTGGCATAATGAGATTTGAAGTTGAAATTTTGCTATTATTGATTTGTAAAATTAATTTATTTTAGGTTGTCATGGGACAATAACTATAGAAGGAGTTGGGTAGGTTTAGAAATAAAAATGCATGCATGTAAGTATATTGGGACTTGAGTACTTCTTTTACTCTAATTAGGGTCCACCCTGCAATCTTGTTCCTTGATCCATGCAGCTTGTCCCTCAAGTAATCAGCATGTTTCATTGAAAGAATTTAAGAATTAATTAATTAATTTGTATTGAATTTTCCAGAGAATGATTGCAACAATCAAAATAAAATGAGTTGTTCAAGAAAATAAAATGCCAGAGAAGGAAATGACAGTTTGGTACTTTTATTGGTTAGAAATGATATGGTTGTCGGTCACTAATGAAATATATATCTTCAACCTTCTGGCCTTGAAACAGGCTGCAGGTGATGGGTTGGATTTGGATCAAACTTTCAATTAATTTTGGTCAATTTTTTTTTTTAAATTTTCTTTCACAATCATTTTCAATTCTTGCCGGCAACTACAAAATTAACAAAAAAAAAATCTAAAATATTTACACAAAATGTAAATAAAATATTTCTTATCAGAGAAAAGATATTAGTGGCTTTTACATTTTCTCATTAATCAAATTAACATTCTGAGAACTAAACTAAATAAAAATCAAAAAATCATTTTTCAATATTTTTTTATTTTTTAGAAAAATTAAAAAGTAAATAAATAAAAATTATTGAAATGTTTTATTAAAAATAATAATTCAATTTGAATTAGCCAAAAAATGTAAAAATTTGTGGAAGGATTTGAATTTTCATTAATTTTAAAGTATTCATAAAAAATAAAAAAGAAATGTAAATTAATAATTATTTTATAATAATGATGATGATGACGATTATTATTATTATTTTATGAATTTTAATGTTATATATATATATATATATATATATATATATAATTTTTTTTTGGGCCGTTGAGATTAATTAATTAATTAATGAGGAGCGGAGAGGCAACCAAAGTAGAATTTAGTTTTGACTTAATGAATGCAAGCTAACTAAATGGGCGCTTTTAATTCCAGAGCTTCTTAATTAAGTACAACTAAACTTGTTTCCAAAAAAAAAAAAAAAAAGTACACCTAAACTTATTCAATTTAATTTAATTACCATTCAAATTAATTTTATGTTCCACAAATTTCTCTTCTTGTTGCAAAAGTTTCTAAAGGGTAGATATTAACATCAACCGAAAGGAGAAAAATAAAAAAGAAAATCACATTCTCCTTCTCTCTTGCTTCATAAGAAACACTTTATTTGAAAGCAATAAATAAACCTCACATGTTGATTATTGGCCCAATTAATTACCAAAAATTAAATTATTTTCTGGTTAATCTGCTAACATAGATCTCATAATTTTTTTTTTCAGAAATGATTATACTGTCATTATATTGAAATTTACGGATATCAATTTTTAATTTTTTTTTAAGAGAAAACGATGAATAGTTTATTTACTGAAAATTAAAAATGTGTTTTAATGAAAAATAATATAAACAAGAATTTACAATTAAAAAATATTAAAATAAAATTTCACTATTATGAAAATTCTTGTCACTATTTTTTAATTGTATTAACAAAACTCTTTTAATTTGTAACTCGACGATCTGTACACTTCATTCAATGGTTTTGATTAGCCATAAATTGACTGCCTAATCTTTAAATGAATGTAATAGCAGAAAAATCGACAGAATTTTCATGACAAAAAGATATTCCAATTCCACAAAAAAATGAAGATTCAGAAATTTTACAAAAATCAAATAGAACTAATAGATAATAAATCTGTATTTATTAAATGTCACAAAAATAAAATAGAAAAATATAATAAGAGATCACCGTTGATTTAAGAGATAATCGATAATGGCGGCTGAAAATGAATTTTTTAAAAAGAGCAGAGAGAGAAAGGAAAATATATTTTTTTATTTGATGATAATAAAATTATGATTATTATTATTATTATTATTTTGACATAATATAGATTTTGATGTTGTTGTTGCGGTTAGGAACTTTTGCATGTTTACTTCTCAAGTTTCAAGCATAGATGGAGCCATATATTTGTAGTTGAATGATAACAATTGACCCCACACAAATTGTAAGAATATATAAACTCTTTGTACTTTATGTGAATTTATGCTATTGACCACATTTAAGCAAAAACATTAGATTTCACCTACTCAAATTATGAAATTAAACGAATTCCTGTAACTTGCTTAAATTCTTGACCCCATTAAATATCAGTCTTAGGGAGTTCGAGACGCTATGCATTGAGCATTTTATATATAATTATTAGAATTTATGACAAAAATTTCATTTGATTTAACTCGAAAATTTATAAAACGACAAATTTTAATCAAAAAATTATTAAATTTCTAAGAATCTATGGTGATCATAAAGGGATCAATTTTTATCGCAACAATAATTATTAAAAAATTTATAAATACAATTATATAATTTTATTTTGATAAAATAGTTATTGTCGATGTTAAATTTCAACTCTAAATATTTAAAATTTTATAAATTAGAAGCAAAAAATTTAAATAATTCATGAAATTTGAGTTCATTTTTATATACTAGGTGTGCAAATAAAAACTATTAATAATATATTATATTGTAAGAAATTTTATAATTTACACGTAAAATATAGCAAAAAAAAAAAAAAACCTTTAAAGAGAAAGAAGGAACAACAAATCTTCGTAATTATATGGAATTATAGTTTGTAATTTCTTGATAGTTACATTATTATTTATTTAAAACTTAGTTACAATTAAATTGTATTGTCTAAATAAAGTGAAAACTTACATTTTATTTACTTAATTATATATATATTAAAATTTTGAAATATATGAATGTCAATATTTTATATAAAAAATTCTCAACTTGGACTTTTATGCTCTACTCTCTTGTCAAATGTGGCTGTTGCTTTTGCACAGATTAATTTCAATTAAATATAGTAATTAATCAAAATTTGTAATTTTTTATTTTAACTGTTTCATAATATTTAGTGGCGTACTTCTTCTTCCAACCACCAATTTGAATGTGTATGATTTAGACATATGATTTAGATTCTTGTTTTAAAAATGAACTAATATTGATGAAAAATATTGCTATAATCATATTCATTGCAGGAAAATTTAAGTTTGGACAAAGAAAAGTAACACAATTCTATGTGTTGTGTCAGAAAAAACACAATTCTATGTGGCGTACTTTGGAGTTGAACTAAGGGCTTAAAAATGTGTTCACGATGCGAGAAAACTATCCAAACTAATCAGTCTTCGAAAATCTATTTCTTGTAAGGCAAGCAAGTTTTGCAAGAGACTGTCGGTCATGCTTTTAGTTAGATTAGTTGCGAGATTACTAGGGAATTAAGAAGTTGCTTCTAAGAAAAATACACCCTAATCACTCATAGTTAATTATTATGTACTGCCAGGGTCGTTGCATTGTGCGAGTTAAGTAGCTCCAGTCTTTAGCCCCCATATACAAGAAACCAAAAATTGTCTGCATTTGGCTACAGCGGTGGTCGATAAGTTAATGAATTATTTTTTCCTTAAATTATCAATATTTAAAATTCAATGAATTTTAACTATCTAATTTGATTTGATCCAGATAAAACTCAATAATTAATTTAATACAATTACATATATATACCTCCAATTTAAAATGTCATTTAAATGAGAATAGCCTCCTACCAACTGATTTTAATGATTATTGGCCTATAAGTTAATTAATGGGATAGTGACTTTTTTGTCTTATAAATTTATTGTATTTCACAATGGAAGAATTGCATAATTGGTGTCTGAACTTTTCAAGTTTTGCTATTTTAGTTGTTAGACTATATATATATATATATATTGCAATCAAGTGTCTGAACTCCTTATTTTGGTCTCAGATAAGTGCTTCTGTCCAGTGAGTGGTGGTCTGAGTGCTGACTAAGCACTAATAGGACCCACTTTTTCTATATAAATAAACACTTGGCATGCCACATATGCTTGATATTTAATTAGTCTAAAATGCCCTTAATTCTTTTTTTTTTTCACAAATAGAGGAATTATAGCAAAAAAAAAAAAACAAAGAAGGGGGATCCGCGGAGAAGAAGAGAGGTAACATCGTCTCCATCATCTTTTTCCTCTTAACAAAAAAATCCATGCTCATTTCTATCAAATAGGTTCTTACTGCCACCTCCACCTCCATCATCATCACCAAGCAATCAATGTTTTCTCCTTTTTTTTCCTCCATTCTTTTATTGCTCCCTTTGTTTCTTTAGATCTTCTTTGCTACAAATGAAGATGAAGCTACAGATATACGAATAGATCCAAATTTCAAGTTTGAAAATCCAAAGTTTCATCAAGCCTACATTGCTTTACAAGCATGGAAACAATCCATTTTCTTTGACCCTTCCAACTTCACAACCAATTGGAATTGTCCCAAATCTTCATTTCTACATGGGTATTTTTTGTGCTTCTTTTCATGTTAACCCCAAAATCAGAGTTGCTGGCATTGACCTCAACCATGCTGATATTGCTAGCTATTTCCTTTTAGAACTTGGCTCTTTAACAGATCTAGCACCTTTCCATCTCCAGTCTTTGTTCTTGCTCTTGCAAACAATAAGAGAGCATAGTTGTCATCTTCATCCTCGTTTCATCTTATGCATATTTCAATTGAATAAAATGCATTAAGAGTATGGTAGAGAGCACATCTAGTAATACAATTTCATTAGGCTCAACATTTTAAGACTGCATTTTTGGGAAGATGGAAATTGCTCATTGAGGTCAGTTTATATAAGGACACCCACATATGAGAGCAATAAAAAAATGAGATTTCGTTGAATTAAAGGCTCGTAATCAAACAAATCTTGATTATCATCCATGTGGTTGAGCTTAGTAGAAGAAATAAGCATAACATTCTACAGAGTGATGTCTTGTTGAGAGGGGAATTCCATCAAACAGGTTGTGGGCATGAGAGTTATAAGCAAAGGAGAGGAAGTCGGTATTGAAAGGCATTACAAAGAAAGATGGCACAACATGAGGATGAGGGGAGAGAGCTATGATCATGGTGTTGTAAAGGGTGACTGTTGGTGCATGATGAAGGTGAATATTGAAAAGGCATAGAGTCGAGGAGAAAGAGTCCATGAAATGGGAAATAAGGGGGTGGTGATGTGTATGGTATAAGTTTTTAAGGGCATTTTAGATATTTAATATGACTTATACATGTGTAGGATGTTGTGGCATCCTGGATGGTTAAAACTGGATCCCACACATACTGACTCATTAATCAGGCCACTACTCACCGGATAGAAACACTTAATTGAGATAAAACAAAGAGTTTAGACACTTGATTGCAAAAAAAAAAAAAAAAAAAGGTCCGACCACCAAAATAGCAAAAATTGGAAAGTTTAGACACTAAATTTGCAATTTTTCCTTTCACAATAAATTCCTAAAAGAGAATTTATTAACAATTGAATTTTATGAAAATTTAAAATTCTCACCGTTAATTTTAATCCATTAACTTTATCAGAATGTACTAATTCTATTAATAGAATGTGTATTTCACATCTTATCTTTTCTTCACACCACGTTTCCACGTCATTGTTTTTATTTTTACCACGTTAGCTATTTTAATCTCAGCTTCCACGTCACCTATCTTCTTCTTCTTCTACAAATTACATTTAAATAAGTTCTTTAAATCTCGAATCTCTCTCCATCAAATCTACTTTCACTTTGTTTATAATTTAACCATGATGGCTGGCATTAATGAATAAATCTAGAAACAAATATGGATGTGTGTGTTGTGGGACTGTGTTTAAGGCAAACATGATTGTGTGTGTTTTTAACATGGTTGTGTGAATAAATCAAGTTTAACAATCTGGAATCAGATACAGCTGTGCGCCCTATACCACACGATTGTGCCTAAGAGTATGCATTTTCGGTATCATATGCGCACGTCTGGTTCAAAATATGGCTAAAACACGAAGATAAAGATGCTCACGAGTATTTTCATGATCCTGAAGGAGTCAAGTGAAGCCAATGTTCAAAAGGACAATGCTGCTCACAATCTCTATCATAATTGTGAGGAAGCTGATCATGATCGTGATTATCTTTTCACGATCCTAAGGTTCCAAAAGTTTGAAGAATAACTGAAGGCAATCCTCCTCATGATCTTGGTCATAATTATGAGCATGCTCATGACCCCTTTTCTATAGCATTCAGCGGCTAGTTCGTACAAGTAACAACTACATTTTCATTCCTCAATATTGTGGCATGCATCCTCACGATCATGAGAATGCCAAATCCTGTAAAAGACTAAATGAGCATTTAATAAAGAGAAGGATGAGTGGAGTACAAATTCTGAGTCTCCAATAACTAGTTTTCAACCTCCATACTACAAACACTCATTAATTTAACATTTAAGAGGTTGATGAAAATATACACGAGTTGTTAAGAATTTATTGTGAAGAATTAAGCTTTGTAACTTTAAATTTTTTTTGTATATACAACACTTGAGTATTGGGTGTGTGGTTAGTGATAGGATTCTTCTTCTTCTCCTCTCTTGGGTATAAGTTATGATCTAGTTCACAAGAGTTTAAAGCATTACCCTTCGAAAAACACTTGATTTATAAGATTGGGTTAGTGTTGAGCTCTTATAAAAAACACATATTGTAAAAGGTTGTGAGTTAGCTTTGAAAACTCTTGTAGGAAGGTTTAAGTATGAACTTTGAAAATACTTGGGAATAGGTTTACCTGTGAGCCTAGAAAATACTTAGGAATAGGTTGTCAGTAAGCCTTGAAAACTCAAATTGTAAAGATTTAGTGTTGAGTCTTGAAAAACACTAGTAACAATCTTCGTAAATAAGACTGGAGTGGGTTTGAAAATTCTAACTTGGGCATAAGTTAGGTGGAGATGTAGGTTCATTGAGGAACTGAAATCCTTAAATTACTTGTATCAAACTTTTTTATCTCTTGCTCTTTAATCTTTTCTTTCGATTTTAAATTTTTTAATCTCTTTCAAAATTTTAAATTAGTCCTATTCACTCCCTCTAAGGCCTTTCATATCCATATTATGCCTATGGTATAGATAGATGTTTTAGAATTTATTTTGATGATTTTTATCTCTCTTATTCAATTGTTAATAAAGCTTCACTTTGTTTTCTCTAGATTGAGAATTTAGTCTCTGTGTTTGAGACTTGTTTCCTTTGATAATCAATTATGTGTTGATTATTCACACTGTACGCTACGTCAATAAAATTCCCTTTCATATTCATATTTTGGTGGTGATTTTGAGCCTAAATTATGGAAATCTATGAGGGTCTTGTTCATTGCTCTACAAATTATATTCCTTTTCTTCTATTAGTTTCTTGGAATATGCAACTAAATTTTGTAGAAATAGGACTTCTAATGTTCATGGTGATATTCAATATTATTGTACAAAAAAAAATACCCAAAACAAAAAAGAAACCAAACAAACACCCAAACAGCAAAACAAACACCCAAACCCACAATTATATTTGTATCTTTAACGCCCAAACAAACATAGTTATATTCAAATCTTTAACAAAAAATCTTTATAAACAAAAACACCTAAAATAAAAAGAAAAAAATTAAACCATAAAATGGATTATCGTTTTTTGAGTTTAATAAATCAATCCACAATTTACAATTATCTAAATATGAAAAAGACAGACAAAAACATGAAAAAAAGAGATATACAAGTAATGTAATAAAAAACAGAGCAAAACAAATACGAGGTTTAAGCTGTAAAGAGATATGAGAAATAAAGGTATAGAGGAATCAAGCTATGGTTATGTGATGATGATTCTAATGTTCTTATCCATGAAAGTGGATTTGATAAAGAGAGATTTGAAATTTAAATAACTTATTTACATGTAATTTGAAGAAGAAGGAAAAGAAGAAGATAGATGACATGAAAGGTGAGAAAAAAATAGTTGATGTGGTAAAATTGGGCTAACCTGAAAGCTAAGATGTGAATAAAAAAAATGAATGTGCACATCATGTCAGCACATATTGTTAGTGTTAATGGGCTGGTATGAACGATGAAAATTTTAAATTTTTATAAAATCAATCGTTAATAAATTCTCTTTTAGGACTTAATGGTGAAATATATGAAATTTATAAGACTAAAAGTCATTATCCTTTAATTAATTATTTAACGATGATACACTCTTTTATGATATTTTACTAACTGATTTTATTTTTTTTAATTTAAAACACTAATATTTAAAACTCACGGAATTTAGCTAATTTTATTCTTCTATAAATGTTACAATGCAAAATAGCATAGTTATTTAGGGTATTTATGCTTTACTTTTCCTTAGTTTTTTATGCATGTTTGTTTAATTATTGCATTGCTACCTTTATCCTTGTTGTTCTTACTTTAACTTTGTGTTTGTAGGTTATCTTAGGCTTAATTCATGCATGGAAGTGTATTTGGATACCTTGGAATGAAGAAAGGTTCGAGGAAAGTTAAAGGGAGGATGAGAGAAGTGTCACGACTCGTCACCATGATGTCGAGTCGTGACAGTAAAGAAGCGTGCCGACTCCGCACATTCGTGCCGAGTCGTGACAGAGCCTTCCTATGCCGAGTCAAGCCTAACTCGGCACAGTGGTGCCAAGTTGCCATCACAGCCCTTCATCATACACTTCACATCCACATCCATTTGAAAGAAGCAAGAATTGGGATAAGGAGAAGCCTATAAATACATGAATTTGGCTTTGTTTTATGCATGAAAGAACACTTAGTTTTTATTTAGAAAAATATAGTATCATTCTTAGTTTTATTATTGAAAAGAACATGAAGTTTAAGTGGAAGACATAACCAAAAGTTCAAGGAAGACATCAAAAGGATTTACTACAATCAAGTAACTTCTTGGAGAGCATTGAAGATTTTATCATCACAATCGTTTTCTCTTTTCTCTACATTTTTAGTTGTTTGATGTTAAAAATACTTCTTTGTTGTTATTTGATTTTAAATACTATGTATTTTGGCTAAGTCTTTGTTTATTAGAATTGCAATGATGAATTAATCTATGAACTACATTTTTATCTTTATAATTCATGAATGGTTTAATTTCAATTGAGTTTTGGAATGTGTTATGTATGTTTGATCACCATATATAACTTGTCAATCAAATGTTCATAATGAGAATTGGAGCACTTTGGTGGAAATGCAATTGAATTTATTTAAGGGTTAGGAAAGTACTTGGAGACAAGAAAACCACTTTAAAGGGTTTAAGAATTGGTTTCGAACTTAAAGTTTTTGTTTATCTCTGTAATGTCATGAGAATGCTTGTAGACTCTAAATGAAAATAACTTTAATTGACAACGAGAGTTGCTCTTAAGGATTGTTGGCTAAATTCTCCAATCATTTCATGTATTTATGTGTTTATTAACAAATATAGTTCTTGATTAATTCTCAATTGTAATTCTAATATACACTGTTTGAATTTGTTATAGTATTTTTAGTTTAATTAGAGTAATTTGTATTTAAGGGTAATTTTAAGATATTTAGAACATTTTAGCAT
>CATIWK010489336.1:0-15727 GCA_949634005.1 Mallotus japonicus
AAAAGAAAAATGTTTATTTTTTCAGTTTAATATGATAAATAAGAATATTATTTTATTTCTAAATATTTTAAAAATGTAATAATAAAAAAATAAAAAGAATTGAACATAATTTATGCCTTTATCGCTTAAAAAAAAAAAGAAAAAAGTAACGCATGACATCAGAGGACAAGTGTAACACAAACCAACATGCAAAGAACCAAAAAGTGCCCTCAAAGTCTTTAGGCTTCTTCCTTTGATAGGGAGGGTTCACTGCCCGTTACTACTACTAACGCAACAGCTGTAGTTATATTTTTATTTTATTTTATTATTTGAAAAAGATAAATAAAGCGACGACGTTTTATAAAAATAGATTTGAAATCATTTAAAAATTTAAAAATAAATAATTAGTCAATTACTTAATTAATTTAGTTATAAAGTAGAGTTTATTATATTATGATATGATGCATTGATCAATTTTTTTAAATTTTTTAAAATTTCATCATTTAATTAATTGTTTAAATTTTTTGGAGTTGGAGTAATATATAATTTATTTTATATAATATAATAAATAGATGTCCATGTACACACTGTACATGTGGCAATTCGTTCTTCTTATTGTTTACAGTTAACTTTGATCATTTAGCCATTTTAACCCAACAAGTGACAATAAATATTACTAATTTTATCATAAGAATATTATTTTATTTTGAATTTGAGATAGGCCCATAAGAATATTACCTTATAAAGTAATAATGTAAAGGTTTTAGGTGCAAGAGTTTTTAAGTTGGTTTTTTCAGATTTAGAAAAGTTTTATTTTGAGTTTTGGAATGGGACTCAAGAAAGGAAATAGAATATTTTTAATTCAGAAAGAAAAAAAAAGTCCGTGGTTTTTTTTTTTTTTTTTTTCAAAATCTGGACAAAAGATTCACTTGGAAAAGAAAGAGAGTTGCAATGTTTTTATTATTTTTAATTAAATTATATGTTAACACTTTTTTACCACTTAGATTATTTATCGGGAATAAATTACTATTTTTTTGAATAACTAGATTAATTTTCAACACCACAAGGAAAGAGATGATGAATAGGATTCAATCACTGTTTTCCTCAATAAAATATTCACACATTTTATCACTTGGGCAACATATGAGGGACGAGACAAATTACTATGTAATATGCTATATCAGGATTTTTGATAATTTTATTGCAATTTGACTATCAAAAGTTTAATGTGACGTCAATTAATAATCAAAAGAGTTTTTTTTTTTAACAACCATATCCTGGGAGGTTGGAAGGGGGAAGGGGATTCAGTTCCTCAACTTTGGTGTCAATTTCTGTACCAGAATGGTAAACCATCGTCTTAGACGGGATTGGCATCAAAAGAGTTTAATTTGATCAATTAAATATTTGGTACGATAGTGGAATTATATTATCACTAGAGAAGATAAATGTTTTTTTTTTTTTTTGAGGAAAGAGAATACAGATGTTAATAACCCATATATAAGCATATTTTAGTTTTATTTAGTAACTTTATTGTTTTATTAATTCATCCTCTTGATTATTAAGTAAACTTTACTTTTTTTTTTTAAGAAAAAATAAGATCACTCATTGCCTTTAAGTTTTAGAGCTGAATCTTGAATATTGATCAACTACATCTACACTACCCGAACTGATCCATCAAGGCAGGTCAAACAGAAAGATCACAAAGAGATGAAAGTGATGAACTAACCACTATGTTGCCACCACCAGAAGCAGGAAACCTAAGTGGCTTGCTGATTTTATAGTTCCCTCCTTGCAAATCTATTTCGACACCACCCAAGTCATTAACACTAGGCAGCAACTCTAGCCCATTTTGCACTTTAAATGCATCGTTCAATGCATTCAAGATGGCATCACTGCTCTCTTGGATTCCAGTTGGGTCAGCACCGTACCCAATTGGATAAAAAACTCTCCCATTCTTGATTCAATAATACAACCGACAAAGAGAGAGAGAGAGAGAAAAGAAAGAAAGAGAACCCATCAACATATATACTGAAACAATCCCGAAGAATTAATGGCTTTCTGAATCTTGAAATGGTCACTTACTTGTTTAGTTTCAGAAACTTGGAGGGATTTTGATGGAAAATGCTGTTGAATATCTTGAAGCTTTGCTTCTATTTCTTTCAGCTTGTGTTGTCTCATGGAATAAGAAGATGTTTCTTGCACAAAAACTAGCAAAAGCAAGCACATTGCTGAAAAGAGTCTCATTGTTTTCATCTTAATTGTTATTTTTCTGGTGGGTAAAAAATTGTCAGAGTTTGAGACAGAGAGGAAGATAGATTTTGAGAGGACTGGTTTTATTGTTCTTGGACTTGGGCCACTCTTATAAGTCTTTTGGTATCAGCAATCTTTTAATTCTTCATATAGACTACGTAAAAAGGATGGAAGATTGTTGAAGGCTTGAAGCAAGTAGGTGAAATTGGAAAGCAATAAGGGTTAATTAGTCCCTGAACTTTTCACTCAGAGTTAAATTAATCATTTTCAATCTTTTAGGGTCAATTTAATAACTAAACTTTATAATGAAGGTCAACTTGTCTTTAAGAACATCTTCAACTCACTCTTTATTTAACTTAAACTTTTTATTATAAAGAGTTATTGTAAAAAATAGGATTCCAACCCAAGAGAGTGAGAGAGCTAAAATTCACTGTCTACACAAAGGTTAATTAATACATTTCTATTTTTCATACATATCCTTGTTTTCTATTTGTTTCTTTTATTATCTAAAATTTTTTCCTGTTTCTTCCCACAATATTCAAAAATTAAAATTAAATGCTTTTAGGATAAAACAAAAATGAAGAGTGAAATATAAAGAGTGTATTGGACTTAAATAAAATTATTTGCTCTTTATATTAAAAGATTTTTTAAGATGCTATTTATTACCTAAAATATGCTCTTTATTTTAAAGAGTATCATTGGAGATGCTCTAAATATTACAATCAACTCTTTATTTTTTACAGATAAATAAAAGTCCTATGAGAAGTAATAAATACATCCATAATGTTTTAAATATTAATTAATAAGTCCTTATTTTAATAAAAGAATTTCATTTAAAATATTAATTTTAGAAATATCTTATTCATTTATTATTTTTAAAATTAATAAAAACTAATAATAATATATTATATTAATAAAAATTTATTATTCACCAATAAGTTTTAGCAATTTTGAAATATAAAATTTTTATTTATTTATAAATTAATTTTATTTTTAGAATTTATACTTAACACTAATTTTTATTTATAATTCAAACAAAATATAATTATACAATTTAACATGTATATTTTTATAATATATTATTTGCTTTTATAATTATAAGATTAAAGTAAAAAAAAATACAATAATAAACTAAAACTAAAATTTTATAATAATGATGATGGTGATGATAAATTTTAAAATTTTGGTTTCATTTTCGACTAATTTATGATTTTAGTTTTAGTTTTAGTTTTAGTTTTAGTCTATCATTAAATGTCTATTACTTGATATTAAAATATAAAATATTATTAGCGTTAATATTAAAATTAATGGAATGTAATAAAGTAATTAATTTTTAATTTCAACAAAATGTTGTAGTATTAAAGTAATAAAAATATAATAATTCTAAAAATAACAATAAAATTTTAAATTATAAAATTAATAAAATGTAAAACTAAAATTTATTATTTAATATTAAAATAAAATTATTTTACTTTATCATTATCATTTTATACCTTTAATATTTAAGATATTAATATATTATTTGAATGTACATATTAAATTGTACTTCTATATTTTTAAAATTATAAAAAAAATTGAATGTGTTTGTAGACGACGGGGTTTAGCGCGCATCCAAGTTTATTGCAACCGCGACACTGTTTGAGCTCAGGGCTCGAGGGAACACACTATTATATCACAAAGACATAGCGTGGAGATGAGGAGTCGACACCCAGGGTAATAACTGGGACAATTCGATGGTGGTGATAACTCGATTCTCTAAAAGAAAGCTAGCACCACAACCAGGAAGATTCTGGATACGGAATACCAATTTCTTTCAGTCTCATGTTCATTTAGAATTCCTTTATGAATTACTATTTTATCCTCTATTTACATGCAATTTCATATAAACCCTTATTTAACAATTAACTCCAGG
Organism: Mallotus japonicus; assembly: GCA_949634005.1. Taxonomy (NCBI): domain Eukaryota; kingdom Viridiplantae; phylum Streptophyta; class Magnoliopsida; order Malpighiales; family Euphorbiaceae; genus Mallotus; species Mallotus japonicus. The sequence continues at coordinate 4,142 of CATIWK010489336.1, forward strand.
CAAACTAGTCATGAAAAAGCAAATAAACAATTCATTCATTTAAGCTCATAATCCCTAAGTCTAAACTATATTGATTTTAATTAAAGTGAGCTAATTCTACATATTTTACCTAAGTCTAAACTATATTGATTTTAATTAAAGTGGGCTAATTCTACATATTTTAATTTATACGTAAGCCTAATGACTAATAGACCTAATTCCTATTTAATTTTAATTAAATGAGTCTAAGTCTATTTATTTTAATTCTAAAAAGGGCCTAAGTCTACAAATTATGAAGGCATTAAATTAGTGGGACTAATTCTACATATTTTAAATCTAAGATGATCTTAATTCTACAAATTATGGAAAAGACTTTATTTTAATGGGCTAAGTCTAACCAATTAAATTAAACTAAAGTGGACCTATGTTTAAATTAACTAAGTGGGCCTAAATGCATTCTAACCTAAAATCTAATTAATTATGAACTTAAAATCAATTTTGATTAATCCTAAAACCTAATTGAATTATTAAATCTATTAAATAAAGTGAACTCGTTATTAAACCTAGGAAACCCTAATATTATGAGCTTAAAGAAAACACAACAAAACACAATAATAAAATAACAATAAAAATTAATAAATTAACAAACTAAACAATTAATTGAAACATATAAATCTAAAAATAATAAAAAAAACAATTAAAACATAAAAATAAACAAAACAATTAAAACATAAAAATAATAAACAAAACAATTAAAGCATGCATTCAATGATATCTAACCCTAATTTGATTTACATGCAACCTAAATTAATTAAAGCCACTATTAATTTTTTTTAGGGTTTTTACCAAATTAAACTTGATTTAATAATTAATTTTAAAACAAACAATAACATAAACTAAGACTTTACTATGATCCCACTAATGGGGTTATTACAATCAACATCATAAAAATTATTAAATAAACAAAACAATCAATTAAAAAAATCAACAAAATAAATCAACAAATCGTAAATAATTAAAAATAATGAAAAAGAAAAAAAACTAGGTAGTATCTATGACTTTCATGGATCTTTATAGATTGGTTCAATCACTCTACATGTTTAGGTTGCTCCCACTATAGCCATTAACATAAAAACACAAAAAACAATAAATAAAATAATTAGAATCAAGATCAAACAAATTAAATAAAGAAATAAAAGAAAAAAGAAATTAGAATAAAAATAAAATACAATAAAGAAGAGATGGAGATGGTGGATGCAATATTTATTGCTCCTCAGAGTATTGTTTAATTCACCGTGTTGGAATAAGTGTGTAGAATTGATCTTTTTATCTCAGCTTGAATGCGTCTTTTAGAACTCTTTTGTGTAAAGAACGTAAAAGCAAACAATAAAGGTTTTGCCTTCAGAAGCCTTCCTTTTTTATCTGTGATATTCTCTGGAAGAAGCCGCCCCCCTTTAGGTTAAAACCCATAGGTATTTATAGAGAAGGAACGTATCCTCCTGTGATTATCAAGTCACAGCAGGAGATTAAATCCAACATAAAAACCTTTTTCTTATATGATAAAGAATTTTTATCAAAAAAAAATTCTATTTTTTTAGATCCCTTTTATTAATTTTCAACCAATCAAATAGCAAGAAAGCATTTTAAAAATAAAAATAAATTGAAAAATCAGGAACGGAGCCAGTGTAATTCCGACTGGAATTGTGTATTTCCGATCGAAAATACATAATTCTGATCGAAAATATACAATTCCGATCGGAATTGTACATTTTCGATCGGAAATGTGTAATTTCGGTCGGAATTACATATTTCCGATTAGAATTACATAACTTTGATCGACAACTCTTCTTTTTTTTTTTACTTCTAGTTACAAAAAGACCCTTAAAAGAATCAAAACTTTACAATTAAGTCCCTTAAAAAAAATTAACTTAAGTCCCAAAAAATGCAATCAAGCCTTGAAATTGAAAAATTAGTATCTAAAGACATATTTATAACAAATTCTCATCATTAGATCCTCTGTCGCATCCGCACTTAAATCATCCCGAAATTGGGTGTTTACAATGTTGATGAGGAGCTAGATCAAGATCTTGAAGACATTGAGCACATTGGTACTCATGGCCTTGAAAGTGTGCAAATTGAAGAAGAAATCCCTCAGAAGTAAGTCCCTTCTCAATCTCAAAGGAAGAGGCAAAGAGTACCCTCTACCTCTCAAAGTGTTGAAGGTGAACCGGCTTGGGTTGGTAGCTTCTTTGATCGTCTATCTATTGTTGAAACCAACTTCAACACAAGGTTTGATAAAGTAGACACAAGACTTGATCATTTTGAGCATAGGATGTATCATATGGAGCATGACATTCATCACTTCTATGCTCATCACAACATCCAATGCACTTGGAATCTTCCTCCTCCACCTCCTCCTCCATTCCAAGAACCTCAAGACCCTTAGTTATTTTTCTTAGTTTTGGTCTATCTTATTTTCATTGTTTTAGTTTTTGGTCTTTTGTTTCTTTTCGGTTTATTTCATGTTTATCTCTTTCTTTTCCTTTTGTCTTTGACAAAGGGGAGAAGAAGTGAAGTAGATGTGTTTGTGTTTGTGATATGCTAAGCGCTACATGATCATATGTTTTAGTAGTAGTACTTAACTTTGATGCCTTAAGTAGTATATGTACTATTTTTGTGATGCATTGCAAGTGCTACAAGTTTTGTTATTTAAATGATCATGTCATGATATTTTAGTATATTTGTGATATTAAGCGTTGTTTTGCTTACTTTGTTTCTTTTATTTAGAAGGTTTATTTCTATAAATTTATATTTCTTATCATATTCATAAAGAAGGAGAAATAAAGAAATATATTAAAGGAGATAAATTTTTTTTGGTATCTTTTCAAAAATCATCTTCTTTGTGATTATTTAGTATTTAAAGCATTTTTTTTTACAATCCTTAAATATGCTTTAATTAATTTACCATTCATGCTTTAATTCATGTTATTGAAATTATGCATATACTTAGGAGGAGAAAATTAATTTCTCTTATTACATTTATTTAACCTGAAAGGGGGAGCTATTTCACATAACATTTATCTTTTCTTGTTAATTGTATTTGACACACACACATTACTTATTATTTATCAAATTGGTTGTCAAAGCCAAAAAGGGGGAGATTATTGACCATTTGCATGATCAAACTCCTAATTTTGATCTTTGACAATCAATTTAAGTTTCTAATGAATTTATTCAAGTGTGTAGGAACTTAATTTTTATCAAGATTATTTATTCAAGTCTAGAAATACGAAATACGGTCATTATATTGTATTTCGGTGAAGTATATTATCCCAAAAATATACTCAAAGTATCCAAAGTATTTAGGAGTCAAAAAGACACAATTTTGGACTAATAGGTGTCTCCTCATGAGTTGCTCACGAGCTGATCACGAGCAAGTGCCTGATGAGAGAAAATTGAGCAAAGGGATAGTGATGCTCACTAGCGCGCTCACGGGCACTATTCAAATAGTGAGCATCCTCCTGACAGCACAAAACGAGCATTTTGACAAAATTTCAAAGGCAACGGCTCTATTTTTTTATCCTCAGGAGCAAGGACCTCTTCCTCATGACCGTGAGCATCATTTCAACTGCAAAAATCCAAGATTGATTCAAATATCAATTAGAGATGTTGGAGACATAATCAATGCCTCCAACAACCATAATTTAAGTTGTATATATATAAACAACCCTTAGAGTTCAATTGAAGACTTAAGACACTTGATCATTCAAATTCTCTCTTAAACATTCAATTAAGCTCTCAAATTCTCTCTTAAACAATTTATATATTTGTATAACTCTTGTGAGAGTTGGTGAGTGTTAGAATGGACATTTTTGTTCTTCTATTTTCTGGGTTTGAGAAAACAGGAAGTGAGATTCTATTCTAAAGGAATTGGTTTAAGTGTTTAGCCATTAAAACACTTGGGAATTAGTTTTAGAGTGATCCTAGAAACTCTTGTTTGTAAGGTTGAAAGAGTTAGCCTTAAACTCTTGTGTAATCTCAATCTTATGAATAAGATTGTGGGTGATTGAAAAATCCTAACTTGGGGATAAGTTAGGTGGAGATGTAGGATTGTTGAGAATCCAAACTCCTTAAATCATTGTGTTCATCATTCTTCCTTCTCAACATTCTTTTCAATTCTTGTTTAGATCGATTTAATTTCGATTATTATTCAATAGCCTTATTCACCCCCCCCCCCCCCAAAGGCACTTTCAAGTAACTTGATCAAGAAATGAAATTATAGAAAATAGTTTAGTTGGTAATTAAACAGAGAATTGTTCTATTATTTTTAACCTCAATCAACTACTTAATCCAATATATAATAAAGGTTAGAGGTTAAATTTGTAAGGAAACGGTTATGCGAGCACAAGCCTTATGTAGGGTGAAATTTTAAAATTTTCACTTGCATAACCCTTCATAACATGAAGATTTCCTTTCCCATAGATCCATTTTGCAATTTATACATAGCTAAATAGCAAGCAACATATACAAACATCAACCTAGGAACTCTAAGTTTAGGAATACTTACAAACTCTTAAGTTTAATGTAGACCATAATAGTTATCTTCAAGCTTTGATATAGTTGGATTCACTTCTTGAATCAAATGCTCTAGCCTCCCAAATGTTAGGCCTCTAGGTTGAAACATCAAAGCTCCAACAAATAATCTTCTTGCTTATATTGGATTAGATGCAAGTAGCCTCTCAAATGAGCCTCACAAAACTTGCACCAATTTAATCTCTTTGCAAGAACAATTTGGGTTTGTTTTGTGTATGTGTTTCTCTCCTTTTGTGTCTCTACACAAAGTGTCTAACCTTAGAACACTTCTTAGGTTATGTATATATATATTGAAAAAGCAAACCCTATCACATAATAAGTATACAACTTGTTATGATAAGTATGCAAGTTGTAAAGTGTGTAGAGAATTAATACATCCCATGTATTAAGTCTACATACATTCTCTACACATACCAATGTGATATACACCTTATTATACCCATTGTCAATAATATACACATAAAGGATAAGGGGTGTGCATCACTCGGTTCGACTGAGGAAGGATAAATTTTTTATACCTATAATGAATACTGAACCGTGTAGATGAAGGGTAAAAAACAATCGATTTTAAAGATTGAAAAGTTCGGTATTGTCGGTTCAGTTTAACGGTTGGGCTCGGTTGGCCCATATTGTGGGCTGGGCCAATAAAAAATAATAAAACAGATAAAAATTTAAACCTTTTACTAATTTGGGCCAAGCCCAATTTCTTTTACTTAGTTACAGAAGCCTATTTTGGGACAAGCCCAATGAGTCAAATTTATAAAATAAGTAATTAATTGGGGCCAAGCCCAATGTTTAACCATATAAAGGATTTACAAGATACAAATTACATATGTAATACTGTAAATTCCTATTTAATTACATACAAAAAATATAATTGAAGTTCAAATTCTCTGAGACTTCCACTAAAAGCCTACATCAGTTTTAAGAAAAATAAAAAGCTTCCACTTCATTCACATGACTTCAACAAAAATTTAGAAGCCATCATCAAACTCAAAGCTTCCACCAAAAAGATATATGCAAATATATTATCTGCACATCATGTAAAAAATTCTAATTGCGGACACAGTCACACAGTACTGATTCACCAAAAAGATAACCATTCCTGCACACAGGCATACATATAAGTACAGAGAATCACAAAACAAGCAAATAGTGAAAAATAAATAAAGTGGGCCCATCTGTTTAAGTTTTCTAGTAATGTCGAAATGGTAAGCAACCAGATACATATAATCTGAAAAGAACTTATGTGGAAGCTTCATCATTGCCCATTCATATTCAAAGACATGCAACAAAATTCAAAACCAATAAACAGAAATGAGAAGCAGTTTCATATAATATCCAAAATCAGGTAGACATAAATGAAATGCAGTTTCTATGAAGTACAAAGCTAAGTAGAAGGAAAAACAAAGAAAAATAAACAAAGTGGGCTCAGATATATGTTTTTATAATTCAGTGTAGAAATGTGGCCATATTTGGCAATAAAAAATTGCCACTATAGACACAGCAAACACTTTTACTTCTTAGAACAACAAATTGGTGGAAGCATCATCATAGCCCTTAAACATATGCAACTTCAACACTGGTAACTTTCATATGTTAGCCACTTCAAGTGTTGTTAATAACACTGCAACTAAAATACATGTCAACCACCCAATTGTTGGTCACATTTCATGTGAACACTTAGCACATATGCATAAGCAGAAGCAGAGCAGTCTATTAAAAAGCAGCACACATCAAGTATAGCAGTCAACAGTTAAAAATAATCAATAAAATTAATTCAATATTACTGAAGATCCATCTAAGTGGCACTTGATGATGCCATTGGCTAGGAGACTCCAATTGGGAGCAACTCTGAAAAGAAAATGAATCAAAATTAATTTATATAAACGAAGAAGCAGAAAAATGAAAAATGAAGAATGTAATTATAAATAATTTCTAGAATCTACCTTCTCAAAATTCTTAACCTCATCTAAGGCCTCTTAAACTGATACTGGATCACCAGATGTTCACAGCCAATCTTAAGAACACATTAAAGCTTCCACTAGTTTGGGAGTCAAAGAACTTCTAAAAAAATATAGCACCCTACCTCCTGTGCTAAATGCAGATTCAGATGCCACAGTTGAGATGGGCATAACAAGCACATCACTTGCTAAGATTGATAGAATTGGAAATCTTTCAGTATTAATCTTCCACCATCTTAGAATATCAAATGGGCCCTCATCTTCAATAACAGTTTCTGAGAGATAAAGATCCAATTCACTTTTTTTGCTGCCACCAATTCCAAGATCCATCTTATGCTTCTTAAATCTGGCTTTTAAGTGGGACATTGATTTCCCAGTATCAAAAAAAGCAAGCTCAGATGCATCACTCGCGATGCTAGATTGAGAATAAGCTTGAGGAGGAGGTTTAACAGAAGCAGAGTAATCAACAAAGAGTTCTTACAAACCAGATTTGACATTAGAGAAAAGGCTTCCACCCACAGATTCCCCATAGATTTCTTTCAAGGAAAATTCCAAGTATTCCAGTTTATATCTCGGACCAAGAACATTTGCATAAAAAATCAAAAAGTCCATCTTAGTTGGATCCCCTTAGTACTTATCAAATTTGGCTTTCATTGAAAAAGCCATTGATCTTTTACTGACATCATCACAACCTTGCCACTCATATAATGTGAAGAACATATCACAAATTTTAGAAAAAAAGTGTTTGCAGTAACATAGTGAGAACTAGAAATTCTCAGTGTCATCTCATAAAATTTTTCCAAAAAATCAACAAGTTGTTTGACTTAAAGCCAGTCCATAAGTCAGGTACATCATCCCCTAAATCTTCCCTATATGCATGGTCACATTCCTCAAATTTTCAAACACTTTTTCAAACAAACAAGCAGTTTTTAACATAACATATGTTGAGTTCCACCTAGTTGCAACATCTAGGGACAGAACATTTACAATCAACACCAATTAAGTCAGCAAATTCCCTAAATTTATGCAACCTAGCAGGTGAATTCCTAACATATCTTATTGATTCTCTAACCCTTTTAACAGATCTACCAGCTTCTTTCATGCCCTCATTTATAACCAAATTCAGAATGTTTGCAAAGCAATGCATGTGAACATACTTAATTCTAACAGCAGATGTGCCCTAAGACATTAATTTTTTTTTAAAAAAACAAGTGCAGTGTTATTTGAAGAAGCATTATCTACTGTCACACAAAAAACATTTTTGACACCCCATTCAAGAAGACAGTTTTCCAAATTTTTTGCAATGTACTCACCCCTATGTGATGTAACAGGGACAAAAGAATTTTTTTTTTGGGAGCTTTCACTCAACATCAATGTAATGTGCAGTAATGCACATGTAATTAATGCATTGAATACTAGTCCAAGAGTCAGTTATGATGCTGACTCTTTAACTTTGGCAATGATTCTTGAAAACTGTTTTCAATTTCAGACGAGCATCTAAATATGCATTATAATAGTCTCGACTTACTGTCCATCTACTAGGTATCTTGAACCTAGGACATGCAACATTGATAAAATTTTTGAATCCCTCCCCCTTAACAAATTTAAATGGAAGCTTATCAACAATGATCATATTAGACAATGCAGTTCTAATTGCTTAATTATCAAATTTCCATGTCCCTAGAACACCTAAAGGTTCAGAACTATACACATTAGGTTTAAGAGTTACAAGGCTCTGTCTAATGTCCTTAGGGTTAGGGTTTTTTGTGCAACTTAGCATATGGTTTCTAATGGATGATGTCCCATTTCTTTTAGTGTCATCTTCCAATTTTTTAGCACAATAAAGACATCTAGCTTTTACCAACTTCCCTTTATCATCTAAGATTTTCTCGAAGTGCTCCCACGCCTTGCTTCTGAAATCAGAGGTATCATTTCTCCTTTTTTTTTCTTTTTTAGCAACTTCTTGTTGCTGTTGGGCTTCCACATTTGCAGGAGCAGGGGGTGGGTTCTGCTCACTAGTAGTAGGTAGTACACTACCACTAGCTGCTCCTGCTTCATTCTCCATCTACGCCATCAATTTATATAAAACAAAACAAAACCATAAACAGAATTAGACAGAAGTTTCCACCAATTACAAGTTAATTAAGTTGTTATAAATTATCTAATATAAATTATTTAATAAAACTATTTAGAATTAATCTAATATCATCAACCAAATTATATTAAGTAGAAAATACTATTGTATACTACTATATAAATTAACAATAAAATTTTTATTTAAATATTTTATTATTAATTTAAAAATTTAGTATTAATATAAACTAAAAAATTCTATATTTATTTTAAATTTATAAAATTTAAAAAACAATGATTAAATAAAAATATGATTATCATTAACAGAACAAATTTTTTTAGATCAATCAATTTTTTAAATCACTTTCACAAACACGGATTCAATAAAAGAAATATTCATAAATAAATATTCATATTTACAAAGTAAAAATCATATTTTTCAAAATCTATTTTAAAAAATTTTACAAATTCAAAACAAATAACATCAAGTGACAAAATAATCAATAAATGAGATTTATACCTTTTCAAAGTGATGTTTTGAGAGATTGCTCTGACTCCAGTGATGTAAAAAAGAGGGAACTTCCACCAAAAATTCAACTGAGGGAAAAATCAAGCACTTTAGGCTTGCACCATAAGATCTTTGACAGTAAAAAAACAATCACAAAATGACAGTAAAAAAACAACAATAAAGCAAGAAATGTATTAGTTTTTATATAACAATCACGAGTCATAGAGATCGATGGAAACATAGAGAGCACGAGTCTCTGAGTGTAAGAGACTCTACCCATAACCATAAGAGATAAGAAATGGAGAATGAATATACAACAGATTACAGACAGATAGCAAAGACGTGGGGATGACAGCAAGGGAAGTGGCAAAGCTAAACCGGAGATGACACAAGAACGGTGCCGAGATGAGTGTTTTTGATATTAGGGTTAGGGTTAGGGTTAGATGAGAGAAGAAAGGTCTCTGGAAGGGTCGAGAGATAGAGGGAGGTGGAGAAAATGAGGGGTGTGAGGTGAATGAGAGGCATTTATAGGTAATAAATTTTAGGGTTAGGGTGAAGTATAAAAACGACGTCGTTTTATACTTATATAAACAGTCCTTCGATTTTTCGGTCGGTTCGGGAAACTCAAACTCTCAATCGAACTGACAATCAAAGACCGATTTTCCCTTAGCCTTTAAATCGAACAGGCTTTATCAATATCTCGGTTCTAAAATCGGCTTGCATTTTGGTTCAGTCCGGCTCGATTTTCTAGGTTCGGTCGATTTTTGCTCTCCCCTATAAAGGATAATGCATGCCTAATGTTGATACCCAAATTTTGACGGTCCCCCAAAGAACCGATGATAAAGGATTCCTGTCAATCAAACATGGGGAAAACTCCTTCGGGAGTTTTCTCATACGTGTTTAGATTAAGAAGATACCTAAAAGAAACCCAATAATACCCAAAAGTGATCGAAACACACATTTGAACCTCAAAAGCACCTAAAGTAGACGCATCGCCTAGCCCAAAGGAGCGTGTTTTGTGCGCCTTGGTGCGCATACCCGCGCAACTACCGCGAGCGCCCCAAATCCGAATTTTTGCCTCACACCTCATTTTTTAGGGAGAGGATACAAAAAATATAGCAAAACTCTACCAAATTGAAGACTTAGAGACCTATTTTCTCTCAAACACTAAAACAAAAAAAAATCATTTTCTCTTAGGATTTAGACCATTGAATCTAAACCCAACTACATTTTTGTCAAAGCACGCATCAAGGGTAATCACCGGGTCCCTCTGAGGATCTCCTAATCATTTTCTAAAAAAAATTACATTTTTATCATCTTCTTCATCCTATTTCTATAATTTTTTATCTTTTTTCATCATTTTTGCATTTTTATTTATTTTATTGTAAATATTTATTATTGTGATAAAATTGTGATTTTGATGGTGATTTGAAGTTTGTGAATAAGATATATAGAAGGAGAAGGAAGTTCGGGTTGGATCCTGGAGTGTTTGTATTCATTTTGCATTTTTCCATCTTTTTTTGCATCTTTTTCTCCATTTATGTAAAAATGGGTATTTTAGTGTAAAGTTAGCATTTTTATTATTATTTTTGCATAATTTTAATTTATTTTAATTTCTGCAGTATTCTTGTTTATTTTTATTATTTTTCTGCATTTGTTTCTCATTTTTATTGTGTTTTTATCAATTTTTATAGTATTTATGCTTTTATGGTAAAAATGGCTTTTTTATCATAAAATCTCCATTTTATGATGAAAATGCTATCTTTATCATTTTAATATTTTCATTTCAGTATTTTTAATTTATTTGTATATTTATTTCAGTATTTTTATTATTTTGTAGTATTTTTGCAATTTTTATTGCTTTTATGCTTTTTATAGTAAATTTGGCCATTTTATCATAAAGTTCACATTTTTATGGTAACTATGCCACCTTTATTATTTATATTATTTCATCTCTGCCATGTTTATTTATTTATTTATTCCAGCACTTTTATTTTTTTTATGCCTTTTTTCCTATTTTTATTGTATTTATGCTTTTTGTAGTAAATTTGGTATTTTTATCATAAAGTTCACATTTTTATAGTAAAAATATAATCTTTATTAATTTTATTTATTTATTGTTATCACCTTTATTTATTCATGTATTTATTTCAGCACTTTTATTATTTTTATTATCCTTTTGTAATTATTATTGCATTTATGCTTTTTATGATAAAGTTGGTCTTTTATCATAAAATTTACATTTTTATGGTAAAAATATCACCTTTATCATTTTAAATTATTTGTTTCTGTATTTTATTTATTTTTAATAAAATTCCAGAATTTTCATTATTTTATTGTCTTTTTGCAATTTTTATTGCATTTATGCTTTTTATGGTAAATTTGGTATTTTTATCATAAAGTTCATATTTTTATGGTAAAAATATCACCTTTATCATTTTAATATTTTTATTTCTGCATTTTTAATTA